>JAXCGZ010002115.1:2500-12500 GCA_037179515.1 Halocaridina rubra
ATGAGAGAGATCTAGGAGTAAACATACTGGCAGATTTGTCTCCAGAAATACATATAAATGGCGTAGTAAGGGCAGCATATGCATTCTTATCAAATGTAAGGGTAGCCTTCAGGCACATGGACAAGGAAATGTTCAGAAATATTTATGTAACCTATGTGAGGCCAAAACTCGAATATGCAGCCCCCTTTTGGAATCCGCACTTGAAAAAGCACATAGCTAAGCTTGAAAAAGTTCAAAGACATGCCACGAAACTGGTGCCAGAAATACGCAATCTCGGTTATGATGAGAGGCTGAGGGAATTAGACTTGCCATTACTCGAAGCTAGAAGAGTAAGGGGGGATATGGTGACAGTCTTTAAATTCCTTCATGGTTATGATAGAGTGGATAGGGATCGATATTTCGATATGGCTGGCTCTAGAACTAGAGGTCATAGTTTGAAGCTTCGGAAGAAAACTTGTTTGCAGGATGTAAGGAAATACTTTTTCAGTGTAAGAGTAGTTGATAATTGGAATTCGCTAAGCGAGGAGGTAGTTAATGCTACCTCAATCCATAGTTTTAAGGACAGGTATGATAAGTATCACTAAGTCTAAAAATGGAACCGATCAGGAGACGGGAAGATACGAGCTTTGGGCTCTTTCCCGTAAACACAATTAGGTAATCACAATTAGGTAATCACACACACACACACACACACACACACACACACACACACACACACACACACACACACACACACACATATATATATATATATATATATAATATATCGCCAATATATTCGTATAAATATCTCTTTATATTTAGGTATTTATTGTAATTTTAATCGTAAAATTTGCATTTTATTATCGAGTTGTATACTATGTACATATCATTGAATGTGTATATTTACTTTTATCCATATTTTGTTTCATTCTTTCTTTTCTTTATGTTTATATAAAGAATGGAATTATGCTTTGCTTAAGTGTAATCAGTTAAGTATTTAATAATAATAATAATAATAATAATAATAATAATAATAATAATAATAATAATAATAATAATATTATCATTACTACTACTGCTTCTACTTCCACTACTGCTACTACTATTATTAATAGTACTACTGTTAATAATAATAATAACAATAATAATAATAATATTAATAATATCACCATTACTACTACTGCTACTACTACTACTGTTACTACTATTATTAATAGTACTACTACTACTACTACTGATAATAATAATAATAATAATAATAATAATAATAATAATAATAATAATAATATTTTAAAAGACTTATTGTAATGAAAGACCCCCTTACACAGTGAATCCAATTAGAAACACAATAACCATTATGTAAATTCTAATGTTCAAGAAAAATTAATAAATAAAAAAAAACAGCCTTTGGAAGAAGGAAGAAGCTTAGGAAGAGACCTTCACGTAAGGTCAGTGAAAATCCATTTGCTTTTGTTATTCATCATTTTTGGAACCTTGTACTGGTTAGTGTTGGAATTATTATTATTATTATTATTATTATTATTATTATTATTATTATTATTATTATTATTATTATTATTGTTGTTGTTGTTGGTATTATTACTGAAGTAACCATTAATGTGTCACCCTTGTTAAGTGTTTGAAGTTTGTGGAATTTTATCTCTCAGATTGACTGGTTTACATTGATTAAGATAACCTCTATTCAATTCATCTATTTATTTATTTATATATTATTCATATATTTGTTAATTTTGTGTTAATTCGTTCATTAATATACATTGATGTATAATTCAAGTTTATTCTTTTTATATTCAGTTAACTGACGATTTAATTTCATTCTTTAATAGTTTACCTATCTCTTCATTGATCTTAAATACTTGCATAATTAATAGAAAGTAAATATTTATATACGATTCTATAATGAACTTTGCTCTGTGTTTTCATTTTCTGTTCATAAATTTATAGTATTGAACACAATCGTTTGTTTAATTTATAATTCTCTTTATGTATGAAGCGTGTATGTATGCAATTTGTATTCATGCATAAAGTATATTAGGATTAGTGTGCTGCCTCAGTAATGCATGAGTGTGAGAAAAAAGAATTTAAAGTATGAATGAATAATTCAGCGCTCATTAACATGTATTTTGAATGCAAATTTAGATACATAATTTATGGTGTTGCTTACTTTTGCCTATTTCACAGATTGCAAAAATAATTTTTTTGCGTGTCTGTGTCCACCTAATAAACTATCTATCTATCTAGCTCTCTATCTATTTGCTTGTCTGTTTGTCTATATATATATATATATATATATATATATATATATATATATATATATATATATATATATATATATATATATATATATATATATATATATATATATATATATATATATATATATATATATTATATATATATATAATGTGTGTGTGTATGTTTGTGTGTGTATGTATGTATGTATGCATGCATGTATGTATGTATGATTGAATGTAATTAATTGTACTTAGGGAAAAGTGACCAACACTCGTAAATCCTGATCTCCTGATCTGTTTCTGTTTACTCACTGGCAGTTATTGTGTGTGTGTGTATGTGTGTGTGTGTGTGTGTGTGTGTGTGTTTGTGTGTGTGTGTGTGTGTGTGTGTAGTCATCAATGTGTTATATATCTAGCTGTATGTCGTCTGTATTAATAACTCTGTGTATCTTATTGTATAAATCATATCTCTACTTCACTGAATTTATCTGTTCGTCTCTATCTTTTCGTCCATCCGTTTATGTCTGCATCTTTTCGCCTATCCGTACTATGTCTCTCTATCTCTTTATTTACCTATCTGCTCCTCCTATGTCTCTCTATCTCTTTATTTACCTACCTGCTCTTCCTATGTCTCTATCTCTTTATTTACCTACCTGCTCTTCCTATGTCTCTCTATCTCTTTATTTACCTACCTGCTCTTCCTATGTCTATCTCTTTATTTACCTACCTGCTCTTCCTATGTCTCTCTATCTCTTTATTTACCTATCTGCTCTTCCTATGTCTCTCTATCTCTTTATTTACCTACCTGCTCTTCCTATGTCTCTCTATCTTTTTATTTACCTACCTGCTCTTCCTATGTCTCTCTATCTCTTTATTTACCTACCTGCTCTTCCTATGTCTCTCTATCTCTGTATTTACCTACCTGCTCTTCCTATGTCTCTCTATCTCTTTATTTACCTACCTGCTCTTCCTATGTCTCTCTATCTCTTTATTTACCTATCTGCTCTTCCTATGTCTCTCTATCTCTTTATTTACCTATCTGCTCTTCCTATGTCTCTCTATCTCTTTATTTACCTACCTGCTCTTCCTATGTTTCTCTATCTTTTTATTTACCTACCTGCTCTTCCTATGTCTCTCTATCTCTTTATTTACCTACCTGCTCTTCCTATGTCTCTCTATCTTTTTATTTACCTACCTGCTCTTCCTATGTCTCTCTATCTTTTTATTTACCTACCTGCTCTTCCTATGTCTCTCTATCTCTTTATTTACCTACCTGCTCTTCCTATGTCTCTCTATCTCATTATTTACCTACCTGCTCTTCCTATGTCTCTCTATCTCTTTATTTACCTACCTGCTCTTCCTATGTCTCTCTATCTCTTTATTTACCTATCTGCTCTTCCTATGTCTCTCTATCTCTTTATTTACCTACCTGCTCTTCCTATGTCTCTCTATCTCTTTATTTACCTATCTGCTCTTTCGAAATTCACCTCTATGCCCTGGTTAGCCCTAAATCTGCTTTTATGTACGTGTGTGTTTAAGTATTTGTGGAAATTCGTGTACAGAATTAAGGATGATTAGATCAAGTGATTGCAAAATGTCCATTGACTGGCGAATTCTTCTCTTGCAAAATGGACCCATCCCCTCCTGAGTTAATTAAGTAAACGTAGCTTCAAAATGAAGGTTATCGTGAAAGAAATACCCTCTAAGGGTTCATCTGAACGATAAAAGGCTGTAAGAAGAAAAAAAAAATAACTTTGAAATGAAAATGAGTCTCTAATGGTGGTGATTAAGTTTGAAATGAAAATGAGATTCCGAGGATATATAATTATGTAAATGAGAAAATGGGTTATGTAAGATAGGCATCTTAGATAACGTTAACCTTAGAGAGGCTGTTGTGAAAAAATGGGTATTCAAACCAGAGATTATAGTCATCTGTTGTCTATTTTTGTGGACTATAATGGCGGCGTTTTTTATGCAAGACTTAGCTTCAAACTGGCGCCAATCATGAGATATTGGACCAACTGAAGAAAACGCACCTTAGAGCTACCAACTGGAGAAACAGTCTACCACATAAAAATTGTTAATGGGGGCTTTGGTTACGAAGCTCATTTAAAATGGGGTTGCGACCGTTGAAATAATTTTAGCGTAGTCTATGTTTGGTTAGGTTAGCTAGATTAGGAAAATCTTAGAAAGCGTATCCTAGCGATAGCCTGAGGGGCGTTTTGTCCACTTGATCAACTTTATTATATGGCAGATTTTTTGAGATTTTAGTATATATGGCTCGAACATATAAATTCACCTTAAGATTATTTATAAGGTAATGGAGATGATTATTTTAAATTTAAAATTTTACAATATTTTGCATATGCGTTCCCAAGTTAAATTAGCAATTGAGTCGTATCAGTTTTGTATATATTTCGCTGGAACTTTGAACTACATACGTAAAAATGGCTACAATCCTTCTCATAATGGGATGGCCAAGTCAGAGCATACGCATTCACCAGGAGATAATATACGTTGATCAATCCTCTTACTCTCTTGGGGTAAAGGGCCGCTACAATCCTCCCCACGACCATCCTTCTGGGTTCAGTCACAGGGTAAATGGGCAAAGCTCTTCTGCCGTGAAGCCGTAGCTGGGTTGCCACCACAGCTTCATCTCAAGGTAACGTCACCCCCTCACACACACCTACTCATCTTATCTATTTATAAGACTACCTCCACAGAACCGGGTTTGATGTTCGAAGCTTTTAAGTTGAGCTAAATGTGGAAATTTAGAGTAATCTCCAAAGAGAATTAAGATGATTATATTGACTGGTAAATTCCTTTCCAGAGAGAAAGGATATTCCAATGTTGACTGATAATAATAATAATAATAATAATAATAATAATAATAATGATAATAATAATAATATTAATAATAATGATGATAATAATGATAATAATAATAATAATAATAATAATAATAATAATAATATTATTATTATTATTATTATTATTATTATTATTATTATTATTATTATTATTATTATTGAATGTTGTCCAGTAATATAATAAAAAGTCTGAGTATATCCAATATGTGTTTATGCGTTGTAAAATGTTAATTTGCAACGCTAAACATACTGTTTATACTTTCACGTTTTGGAGTATTGTTGGATAATCTTCACTTGTAGTCCTTGTTACTGTGGCTGCTGCTTATTATTATTATTATTATTATTATTATTATTATTATTATTATTATTATTATTATTATTATTATTATTATTATTATTATTATAATAATTATTATTATTATTATTATTATTATTATTATTATTATTATTATTATTAATATTAATATTATTATTATTATTATTATTATTATCATTATTATTATTATTATTATTATTATTATTATTATTATTATTATGTCAAAAGTTAAATGGATGGTTAGGTTGTTTTATGTATGTTTCAGGAAAGGGAGGCTCCCAGTTGATTGGAGGAGTGCATGTGTGGTTCCACTTTTCAAAGGGAAAGCAGATAAATATTAGTGTAGTAGTTTTAGAGGAATAAGTTTGAGTGTAGTGGGTAAGGTATATGGAAGATTGTTAATCGGGAGAATTAGGAATGGTACTGAGACATTGATTGGGGAATAACAGTTTGGGTTCAGGAGAGGAAGAGAATGTGTGGATCAGGTGTTTGTGGTAAGGCAGGTGTGTGAAAAGTTCTTGGAGAAGGTAGGGACACTTGTTGGCTTTTAAGGTCTTAGAGAAAGCGTATGACAGGGGACAGAGAGCGGTGTTGTGGAGTGTGTTGCGACTGTATGCAGTAAGTGGAAGTTTGTTGAATGCGGTGAAGAGTTTTTACATGAACAGTAGAGCATGTGTGAGATTTGGGAATGGTATGAATGATTGGTTTGAGGTGAATGTAGGGCTACGTCAGGGTTGTGTAATGTCGTCATGGTTGTTTAATGTGTATATGGATGGAGTTGTAAGGGAAGTAAAAGAAAAAGTAGTAGACAGAGGTTTGAATCTATTGGGTGAGGATGGATGATAGTAGATGTTGAATCTGTTGCTATTTGAGGATGATACTGTACTGGTGGCTGATACTGAGAATTAACTGAATTGTTTGGTGACTGAGTTTGTTAGTATGTGTGAAAGAAGAATGTTGCAGGTGAATATTGGGCAAAATAAAGTCTTGAGATGCACTAGGTGTGTTAATGTTGACTGATTGAATGTAGGAGTGAATGGAGAGTTGCTTGAAGAAGTTGAGAGCTTTAAGTATTTGGGGTCCCATGTAACAAGGAGTGGATGAGTGAATGAAGAGGTAAGTCATAGAGTGAAGGAAGCAAGTAAATGCCTAGGTGGATTGAAAAGTGTAATGAGAAATATATATTTGGGTATGAACGCAAAGAGGAGGATATATGAAGGTGTGATTGTGCCGACAGCATTGTATGGAGCAGAGACTTGGAATGCAAGAGAGGATGGAAGGAACAAGTTGAATGTACTGGAGAAGAGGTGTTTGAGAAGTATGATTGGTGTATCGAGAATAGATAGAGTAAGAAATGAGGATATCAGGCAGAGAACATGTGTTGAAAGGAAGCTGTCGGATAGGTTAGATCAGAGGGTGTTGAGTTGGTTTGGACACATGGAAAGAATGAGTGATGGACGAATAGTGAAGAGTGTGTGGAGTGCAGAACTGATTGGAGGGAGACCTTGAATGAGATGGATGGATGCATGTGGAATGTCAGTGGAGCAGGGACGAATGCGTGCAAGAGATAAGAATGAATGGAGGAAGATTGTGTAAAGATGACACTGGCCAAAGGGATTTCTCACATCTGCTAGCTCAGTGAACTGTGATGGATGGGTGTGAGGGAGGTTGCCATGTGATGAAGATGTTGGGGTAAACCAGCTGTGACTGTAGAGTATCTTCGCCCTCCTATCTTTAGGGTGGCCCATGCAGGGTGGAAGGGGGAAGCATGGCAACCCTTTATCCCCAAGGAGCTAAGGGGAGTGGTTGAGGTATTTGTGGATATGGATGAATGAGTATTTCTTGGCTCGGCCACCCCCCTTACAAGGGGAATGAGGCCATGTGTGTGTGTGTATATATATATATATATATATATATATATATATATATATATATATATATATATATATATATATATATATATATATATATATATATATATATATATATATATATATATATATTATTAATATTTTTGTTGTTGTTGTTAATTATATTATTATCACTGTATTGGTTTTCTTACTCTGCTAGAGAACAAGAAATTTAATGCGAATAGAATTTTGCATTGCTTTGCACACACTTTCGCTGGCAGCAAATCGTATAATTCTTACAGTGCAATATTTTCAGCAGTCTATTGTATCCTCGAAGAACGTATAAAATGTTAACATTTCCTGGTAAGTTCTCTCCTAGAACGAAGAAATCTAAATGTGTTCAGTTAAAATTTTTGTTGGTAAATTTAGAGGAACCTGAGAGGACGAGTAATATATCAACATTGCCTGTGTTCTTATTTTCTAGAGCGAAGATAAATTGTAATGTTAAAGAGTTTTTGGGATATTTATGGTAAACTCGAAGAGCAAATAACATTTTAACATTGCCTGGTATGTTTCTTCCTAGACCCAGGACAATTTACAGTTCCAATTGAGTTTGTTTTTTTTCGATATTTATATTAATTTCAAGGCAGTATTCAGATTCTAAAATCGCCTAGAATTTGCTTTTCTCGACAGAAGAGAAGTTGTTTTATGCAGTTAAATGTTTGTTGAAAATCATATTCTAACTGTGCTGTGCTAGAAGAAAAGTCAAAGTACTAACAATGTTTTTTTATTTGATTTTTTCTTAAAATAAGTTTTGAGGCTCTTGGTGCACTTATATGTTAATGTACACAATAAATAGATTCTCTTGAGGAGAAATTTAAATCTAATAATCGCAGTATGTTATCGTAGAAGCTGAGAATGAGTTGTGAAAAAGTTGCAACTACCTGGAAACTGTACAGTCACCAAAAAAAAAATATATTAAAATTCCAGCATTCTTCATTCATTCCTTCATAGACAGCTGGGAGTATGAGTTGTGCAGTTATACAACTGTACGGAAGCTGTCTAATAGCATTGAAGATTATAAACATTGCAGCTGTACTCCTTCTAGATCACATTGAATTCCATTCGTTCGGTTCTACAATTTAATAATGTACATCGTAACCTCAAAAACAAACTGTATCCAAATTTTTCTGTTACACATATACCAAGCTAGCACAAAATTCGTCATCTAACTTAAATATAAGATCTTTTCTGACAGCCCTCGAAGGAAAAATAAAATTCCTATAACAGCTAGTTTTGCCTTCCTAGACAGCAGATAATTTGAGTTGTTCAGATAGGCATCTTTTTAAAAACAAAAGTAAATCTTAAAGGCAATAAGATTAAGACATTCTCTCGCACAGGTCTTTCCAAGTCGCAGGAGACCTTGAGGAGTTTCATTGTGATGAGGTTCTAGATATGCTTTATGTGTGTTTCCCTTGTGACTGAGATTTGGTTTGTTTACCTAAGTTATGGGATGAAGCGGTGGGGGTAAACCAGCTGCGGCTATCGGGCGTCACGGCAGAAGATCCCCCACTTACCCTGTGAATGACCTAACCCGGGCAATGGGGGGTAATTGTGGCGGACCTTTTCACCAAGGAGCTAAGAGGAGTGATGGAGGTATGTTAGCCTCTGTTGAATAGGTATTTTGACTATACTTCATCCCGAACAATGGCGACTTTGAGACGTGCAATGAATTGTGAAATCGCTTCAAGGATAAAATTTCTCAATATTCCATGAAAATTTTTGCCTTAGGCGTGACTTCTTAAGCAGTTGCAGATCGGTCGCTTGACCGTCAGAGAACCGCATTATCTCCCTCGAAATTGCCCTTATTCACATGATTTTTAAATATTCGCTATGAATTTTTGCCTTAACACGTGACAGATTTGTTGCTAGATTGCTGTAGATGGTTTCTTGACCGTCAGAGAACCACAGTACCTCCCTCTGAATTGCATTGAATCCACATTAGGCCTTGAAGCGCCCTCACATCTCCTGAAGCACTTCAACAGTACATATTTCTTGGAATTGATCACAGAATATGTTCTTCTATAGCCTTGTCAGCCAAGGATGTTATTCCCAATATAATGAGGATTTTTTGTGTCTATTTTTATTTCTGCAGAAACAAGAAGAATGTTAAGATTACTGTCATGTTGTATAAGGTATTTCCTATTCTCTCATGTCATTAATCTCTAGGTGATATAAAAATCATTCACACTTTAGTGAATAATTATGATTTTTTTTTTTTTGGTGCTGTCTCATTCGAACAATCACTTCCTATTTAATTCATTTTATTTGTATATTGTGTGCTAATGCATGAGTTTCTATTATTTTTTAGCAAAATTACGCCAAACCTCAATGACATTACATTATAAAAAGTAGAAAAGTCCTTCGCAAAATTTACACCATGCAATAATAATAATAATAATAATAATAATAATAATAATAATAATAATAATAAACTATACCAATAAATTTCTAGAGTACGTAATCTTCTCTCAAAGACTTCTGCTAATAATACATAGTAACGTTATTTATTTTTTTATTTATTTATTTATTTATTTATATACTTATTTATTTAGTCATTTAGTTTTACATATATCACAGTTGTTTTTTTAAAGGCACTGAGAGTTAATAATTGTACCGTAAATCATCCCTGCTACTGAAGATCTTAATGCCATTAATCCTTCCTCG
>JAXCGZ010002115.1:17500-30000 GCA_037179515.1 Halocaridina rubra
AAGTGCATAAGTTGATACATTTTATAAATATTATTCATTATTATTATTATTATTATTATTATTATTATTATTATTATTATTATTATTATTATTACTACTACTACTACTAAGAGCAGCAGCAGTGTATATTAATGCTATTGAAGTCTATAGACAAAATAAGAGAGACTCTCTCTCTCTCTCTCTCTCTCTCTCTCTCTCTCTGTAGGTAGATCAGACTCTCTCTCTCTCTCTCTCTCTCTCTCTCTCTCTCTCTCTCTCTCTCTCTCTCTCTCTCTCTCTCTCTCTCTCTCTCTCTCTCTGTGTAGGTAGATCAGACACAGAAAATGGACGCTGGTCCTCGTTCATCTTGTACCTGAAAAATGATGAACAACCAAATGAATAAATAAATAAATAAATAAGATAAGAATGAAGAATGTGTAAAAAGATTCATTGACGAATGTGTTTGTGACATCTCACCTACTCTTTGCATCCACCATGTTTTTATTTTCGCGCAAAATCAGTATTCTATATAAACTTAGAGAGATCCTCTGTCCATATAAGGTCATGATGTAATAATTATAATAATAATAATAATAATAATAATAATAATAATAATAATAATAATAATAATAATAATATTATTAGTTATTTTTATTATTAGTTATTATTATTATTATTATTATCATTATTATTATTATTATTATTATTATTATTATTATTATTATTATTATTATTATTATAAATAACAGAAACGATAACAATAATAATAATAATAATAATAATAATAATAATAATAATAATAATAATAATAGTAATCACCAATGAATATGGCCTCAGGGAATTAATTTACTGTCATTATTTTCCCGTTGCTATCCACTTAGGACTTCATCTGTCTGGGCTGGTTGCTAGTAGGAAGGAATATCACATACTTTAGCACATCACGACTGATAATATTTTGCTTTAATAATAATAATAATAATAATAATAATAATAACTACTACTGTTGTTGTTGATGATGTTGTTGTTGCTATAATTATTATTATTTTAATAATAATAATAATAATAATAATAATAATAATAATAATAATAATAATAATAATAATAATAATAATAATAATGACATTTATATCAACAACAACTAAAAACACCAGTAGTAGTAGTAATTGTTTTAGTTGTTGTTCTGATGATGATAATAATAATAATAATAATAATAATAATAATAATAATAATAATAATAATAATAATAATAGTAATAATAATAATAATAATAATAATAATGATAATAATAATAATAATGATAATAATAATAATAATAATAATAATAATGATAATAATGAATACCTCGGAAATAAATAGCCTTCATTGGAGAGATATTGTCTTTTAGTAACCAAGGAGGCGTGGTTAGTGCAGAGATATAGGACGAGTGTCTTAATCCATTCCAGTTTATCGAAGAAGTGTCTTTTGAATGGTGTACTCAATTTCAACAGCGAGTTACAAGTAATTTGTACTTTGTATAAATTAAAAACAAGAAGCTATAACGATTGAAAGACGAGAGGAAGTTAAATATAAAAAATACCGAATGAGAATTAGTCATTGATGAAAACGAATTCTTACAACTTTTAAGATCAGGTAAGAATTCTGTAGTGAAGGGAATTGTTAGGAAAAGGAAATTAAATTGGAAGTGGAGTAGTAATGAAGTCCATCCAGAGGCATAAAGACAAAGACTATTTCATTAGTCTTCACTCATATAGGAAAAGAATATAGTCATTTTTAGCAGTATGAAGAAATGAACATAGCCTAGTGTTGGTTACGAGATGGAAAGGGCAGAAAAGCAAGAATATCTGTGGAAGAAACGGATATGGAAATTGGGAAAGAGGAGAACTGTAAAGAAAATGCTATGACAAGAACTGGTAAGGAAATGGGAAGAGAGGAGAAGAAGTATTACGAGGTAAATGTTATGGAAAGAACTGATAAAGAATGGGGGAGAGAATAAAAAGTTAGGAAGGACTGCGAGGTTAATGCTATGGAAAGAAATTATTAGGAAAAGGGTAGAGAAGAGGAAAAGGACTGCGAGGTAAATGCTATGGAAAGGAATGATTAGGAATAGGGAAGAGAGGAGGAAGAGGAGGAGGACTGCGAGGTAAATGTTATGGAAAGAACAGATAAAGAATGGGGGAGAGAAGAGGAAGAGCAAAAGGACTGCGAGGTTAATGCTATGGAAAGAAATCATTAGGAAAGGGGAAGTGAGGAGGAGGAGGAATGCAAGGTAAATGCTATAGAAAGAAATTATTAGGAAAGGGGGAAAGAGAAGGAGGACTACGAGGTAAATTCTATGGAAAGAAATGATTAGGAAAGGGGAAGTGATGAGGAGGAGGACTACGAGGTAAATGCTATGGAAAGAAATGATTAGGAAAGGGAAAGAGAGGAGGAGGACTGCGAGTTAAATGCTATGGAAAGAAATGATTAGGAAAGGGGAAGAGAGGAGGTAGAGGAGGAGGACTGCGAGGTAAATGCTATGGAAAGATATGATAAAGAATTGGGGAGAGAGGAGGAAGAGGAGGAGGACTGCGTGGTACACGCTATGGAAAGAACTGATAAAGAAAGGGGGAGAGAAGTTAATGCTATGGAAAGATGTGATTAGGAAAGAGGGAGAGAGGAGGAGGAAGAGGAGGAGGACTGCGAGGTAAATGCGTAAGGCTCCTCAGAGGTGACCTCTGAAAAGTAGGAAATTGATCATCTTCTTGTGTATGTTGAGAGGAGGTGGGGGGTGGGGGGAGTAGGAGGAGGAGAAGAATGGTGAGGGTTCTCCCATCCCATAATTTGGCCTCCGCGTTAATCAGGGCTTCCCTGACCCTAACCTCTAGTCATCAGTTTTCTCTTGAGATGCAGTAGGAATTGCACGTGTTGTGATGAGTGCGTGTTTCATGTTGCTCTGTCTAATTATCACTTTGAGTGGGCTGCGTGTCGCATGTTATTTAATAGAGAATACCTTAGACAGAATATCTATGACCTGTCAAGGTAAAAAAATATCTTATTAAAAGGCAGAAAAGGAAATTGCCGGAAGTGATTTTCAAAGTATGGCAGTATAGGGACAGAGACAGGTATCATTCCAATTACACCTGAAATTAAGTAAGGTATCGCATGCTGGATTCGCCACAAGGGGACCGCGGGAGCACAGTGATCTGAGCACTCGACTAGGAAGGTAGCAATCACGTTCAAGCCAATCGCTGGCTTCCAGCCTTAATCCCCCAGCTCCAGTCTGTTTGTCTACCACCTTTCAAATGGGGTTTAATAGTGTTACATAAAATGGCAGACATACTGGATTCGCCAGTACGTCCCTGACAAAGGGATACCACTTATAAGTGAGATAAGAAAGACTCAACTGCTTGAACTCGACTTATGGGATTAGAGGCAGTGCTTGTAAATGGATAATATAGAGTAAAAAAAAAAATCAAGATATCTATGAATATGATCCTTAGAATTTAATTTAAAAGTTTTATAAATCTAGAACAACGAAACAGTAAATAAATTTTGTATTTTAGTTTCGTGGTTTTGGGACCAGAATGATTTTTTTTTTTTTAAGGTAATCTTTAACAAGAAATATACTGGAAATAACTGATATAAGCATTCTTAAGAACCAAGGGATGGGGTGTAATTGCTGTTTTTATCATTATCATTGTTGTCGCAGGTTCGCGCCCCGTCACGGTCTGAGGTTAGCAAGGGCATGCACTCAGGGTAACGATTACATTTGCCAAAACAAGTCTTTCGCGAGAAGGCAACCGTCCTAGCCCTTATTAGAAAAGGTATTCCGTGACGTAAAACCGGAACAACAACAACAACAAGTTGTCCACTGAGCTAGCAGGTGCGAGCAATCCCTTTGGACCTCGTCATATATGCACAATCTTCCTCCACTCATTCCTATCTCTTGCACGCACTCAACCCTCTATCCCCAAGGAGCTGAGAGGGGGAATGAGGCTTATGTCTATGTATGTATGTATCGTTGTTGTCATTGTTGCTGTTGTTATTATTGTTTTGTTGTACATAGCCTTGCCTACAGCCGTATATGAGAGCTGTACAGTATAAGAATCTCTTTCATTAAATCAGACCTGAAAATAAGATTGGGGATGGTAAGATCCAAGAAGGATGTGGGAGGGTGT
The DNA here is from genome assembly GCA_037179515.1 of Halocaridina rubra. Lineage (NCBI taxonomy): Eukaryota > Metazoa > Arthropoda > Malacostraca > Decapoda > Atyidae > Halocaridina > Halocaridina rubra. The sequence continues at coordinate 21,637 of JAXCGZ010002115.1, forward strand.
CCCTTTAGGAGTACAGTACAGCCTTATGGGGCATATGTTTGGTTGCCCCTTATTTACTGATTCAGGGCTTGGGTCACACCCATGCGGTCCCTAATTGTGTCCCTAATTGAGGTTGTAAAGTCTCATTAATCTTTAATTGATTCGAGAAATGAAGGAGGCGGTAGTGGGGGTACTATCGTGTGTGCTAAAGCCTGCTGACTCAGGAAATTAAGTGAAGGACTTCAGGAACTATATATTCAGTAGCATCAATCCCCTTATAAGGGCTTGGCTGAGTCAAAGCACACATTTACCAGAACCCAAAACATGCCTTGAACACTCTTCCCGAGGAGTGTTTGACGATGAAGAAATAGTGGCCTAGTATATCTTGTCTGATTAAAGATTCTTAGGTACATTCAGTGTTACGTATCTTACTGAAGCCAGCACACGCTGGCCACGAATGTAACAAACTGAGGGTGGTGGCAATGCTTCGTTGTACGCTGTACATCCTCACTCCTCATATCAAAAGATTTACACGAAGACGGAATCAAGAATGGAAGGGAATGGCCAATACTTCTCTCCCTATCCCTTTCATTTGGCTCTACGACACGCTACTTATATAGATATGTTATTCTATCTCTTCACCACAAGATATATATATATATATATATATATATATATATATATATATATATATATATATATATATATATATATATATATATATATATATATATATACGCACACACACACACACACACACACACACACACACACACACACACACACACACACACACACACACACACACACACACACACACACACAGTATGTGGTTCTGAGGATATTGTAAACATACACCAACTAGGTAAATATTCGAGGGAAGGAAAGCCGAGACCAACAAAAGTAACCTTTGAGAGAGGGGAAACATGTAGGGAAATATTGTTGAGAAAAAAAAGTCTAAAAGACCTTCAAGAATTCAAAGAAGTGTTCATTAGACGATACAGAACACAGGAAGAGATGGGAAAGATCAAAAACTTGTTGCAAGAGGCAAGAAGGTTAAATGATGAAAGAAATGAAGAAGAGAAGAAAAATTTTCGTTACAGAATACTTCCAGACAAAGGGGAGATAAAGAAGATAATGACAGAAGATCAGGGGATGGGGCCTCATTAAGATTGTTATACACAAATGCTGATGGATTAGCTGGTAAGGCAGTAGAATTAAAAGATAGGATTCACAACAGTAAGGCAGATATAGTAGCAATTACAGAGACTAAGTTGAGTGAGGACATAAACAGTGTCACAGTTTTTCCTAAGGGCTTCAGAATACTAAGGGTTGAAAGATCTGAGAGGACTGGTGGAGGGATAGCACTGCTCATAAGTGAGAGGATTCAAGTTGAAGAAATAAACTTGGCTATAGAAAGTGAGTTCAGGGAATTTCTTGTTGCTTACATAAATACTGGGTCAGAGAGCATTATAATAACTGTTGTATACAACCCACCAAGGAACCAAAATAGGCTTGAAATTTATGAGGAAAGTCATAAAGGTACTATTGAAGTCATAAACTCAGTTGTTAACATGGCACGGGAGAAAAAATGTAGGATTTTGATTATGGGAGACTTTAATCATAAAGAGATAGATTGGATAAATCTTGACCCACACAGTGGTGAGGACTCATTCGGGGCAAGATTCCTAGATTGCGTACAAGGGAATTTCCTACACCAACATGTAATGGAACCAACAAGAGCCAGGGGTGGGGATGAGCCATCACTACTTGATCTAGTGTTCACAGATAATGTGTTGGATATTGAAAATATTGAGTATGAACCACCAATTGGAAAGAGTGACCACTGTGTGTTGTTGATGGAGTACATCATTGAAGACATTCTTCCTGAGAGTAGAGGCACTGAGGACATGAGGAGGAACTATCCGAAAGGAGATTACATCAAAATGAATGAGCTTTTTGCAGTTATTGACTGGAGAACCTTATTTTACAACAAATCTGTACAAGAAATGTATGACATCTTTTGTGAGAAATATGGGAAGATAGTAGATTGCTGCATACCTGTCACCAAAGTAGGTGTAATTCATGCCAGAGAGAAATGGTTCGATAATGGGTGTAAAAGAGCTAAGGAGTGGAGAGACAAATGCTGGAAAAGGTATAGGAGGAGAAAAAACATAAATGCCTGGCAAACCTACAAAAGAGCAAGAAATGACTACCTAAGTAAAAGGAGAGAGGCAGAGAGAGATTATGAGAGGGACATCACCAGGAAGGCTAAAGAAAATCCCAAGCTTTTCCACAGCTTTATCAGAGGAAAACTGAAGGTAAAAGAACAGGTTTTAAGGCTAAAGAGAGCGGATGGAAGCATCACTGAGACGGACGAAGAGATCTGCAAAGAATTGAACAAGGAGTTTCAGTCAGTATTTACAGTAGAAAATACCCCACCCCCTCAGATTGCAGTGATAGAAGCTCAAGGGCCGGTATTAGAGAACATCAACCTTACAGCCACAGAGGTATGCAAAGCGCTGATGGATTTAGATGTTCACAAAGCTACAGGTCCTGATGACATATCCCCTCATGTGCTTAAAAAATGCGCAAACACAATATCAGTGGCACTAAGTATCATATTTAAGGAGTCACTGGAGTCAGGGGAGATTCCAAGATGCTGGAAACAAGCAAATGTGATACCTATCTTCAAAAAGGGAAGGAGGGATACGGCTCTGAACTATAGACCAGTTTCCTTGACCAGCATAGTTTGCAAAGTTATGGAGAAACTACTAAGGAAACATATCTCTCTTCACTTGGAATCCTTCAACTTTTTGTCAGTGAGGCAACATGGCTTCAGAGAAGGAAGATCAACAGTAACAAACTTATTAGAATTTTATGATGAGGTAAGCCAAATCTTACAGGAAAGAGAGGGCTGGGCAGATTGCATATTCCTAGACTTCCAGAAAGCGTTTGACACTGTTCCACATGGGAGACTTATTAGGAAGCTGCAATCAATGGCTAGAATAGGTGGAAATGTCTTGGAATGGATAAAAACTTACTTAGAAGGAAGGGAACAGAGGGTTAGAGTAAGACACTCAGTGTCTGAATGGAGAAGAGTTAGTAGTGGAGTTCCACAGGGTTCAGTTTTAGGGCCACTTTTGTTCCTTGTATATGTAAATGACCTAACAGAGTCTGTAAATTCATTCATGAATATGTTTGCAGATGATGCAAAGATTGTGAAGAAAGTAAAAAACGAGAACAATGGTAGAGATCTTCAGGAGGATCTAAATAATCTGCATGAGTGGTCAGAAAAGTGGCTAATGAAATTCAATACCTCAAAATGTAAGGTAATGAGAATGGGTACAAGTGCAAGAAGGCCCAAGCTTGACTACTCGGTGGCTGGAGTACAACTTCAAGAGACAGATAATGAGAGAGATCTAGGAGTAAACATACTGGCAGATTTGTCTCCAGAAATACATATAAATGGCGTAGTAAGGGCAGCATATGCATTCTTATCAAATGTAAGGGTAGCCTTCAGGCACATGGACAAGGAAATGTTCAGAAATATTTATGTAACCTATGTGAGACCAAAACTCGAATATGCAGCCCCCTTTTGGAATCCGCACTTGAAAAAGCACATAGCTAAGCTTGAAAAAGTTCAAAGACATGCCACGAAACTGGTGCCAGAAATACGCAATCTCGGTTATGATGAGAGGCTGAGGGAATTAGACTTGCCATCACTCGAAGCTAGAAGAGTAAGGGGGGATATGGTGACAGTCTTTAAATTCCTTCATGGTTATGATAGAGTGGATAGGGATCGATATTTCGATATGGCTGGCTCTAGAACTAGAGGTCATAGTTTGAAGCTTCGTAAGAAAACTTCTTTGCAGGATGTAAGGAAATACTTTTTCAGTGTAAGAGTAGTTGATAATTGGAATTCGCTAAGCGAGGAGGTAGTTAATGCTATCTCAATCCATAGTTTTAAGGACAGGTACGATAAGTATCACTAAGTCTAAAATGGAACCGATCAGGAGACGGGAAGATACGAGCTTTGGGCTCTTTCCCGTAAACACAATTAGGTAATCACAATTAGGTAATCACATTATCAAAGGTATACACAGTGATAAGGAACAGTCCCTCTCGAGGGACAATCTATCAATGTATGAAATACTTATATATATATATATATATATATATATATATATATATATATATATATATATATATATATATATATATATATATATATATATATTATATTTATATATATATATATATATATATATATATATATATATATATATATATATATATATATATATATATATATATATATATATGGTAGAAAAAGCCCATTAAATAAAACAACGAAATTGTATATATAAAAAGTACTTATTAATTTCGTGAAATAAACTGGTCACCTTCTCAAAGTACAAGTATATATATATATATATATATATATATATATATATATATATATATATATATATATATATATATATATATATATATATAATAGGTAAACAAAACGGAAAACTCTTGCACAGAATTAAAAGAGAAAGTGAAAAATATCCGAAATGAGTTTGTGTGTGGGGGGGAAAGCACCTTATTAACCCCCGCCATGACGGTCATGCAATATCATCTAGGAAAAGAAAAAGTTGCAAATTTTGTAAACTCGAGCAATATTTAGGAAATGAAGTAGAATGAAAATAGAAGAGGAAGATGTAGAAGAAGAAGAAGAGAAAGAAGAAGAGAAAAAGAATAAGAAGAGGAGAAGGAGGAGGTGGAATGAAATATAAAATAAGAAGAAGAAAACCTGGCTTAGCGAAAAACGGCTTTATATGCAAATCGTGACAGGATTTTGGTCGATGTACGAATTTATGGCATGTATGTATGTATGTGTGTATGATTCATGTATTTATTAAAATAAATGATTAAACGTACTATATGCAATCACTGCATTTTTACAGCATTTTTACACACACATACACACACACACACTACGTTCAGTGACACACGAAACTGCTCCTCTTAAATTACTACTTGTGTTTTGAGTGACTAAGTGCTTAGTGGAAAACTTTACCATAATTTCCATAAATCTGAAATCCTGCAGAGTATTGTGAGTACAAAACTTATATTTGTTGTATGACGAGACTGTCCAAAATATTAAAGGAAAAAAATTGAGAACATTTTCGTGAGGGGAGAGAGAAGCTGCCGTCCAGCTCTGCCTTGAAGGAAATTTAGAAGAGTTGCCAGAGGTGAAGCCATCACATCACATTACCTAATTTTTTGTGTAAACTGGGGAAAGCTCTTAAGCCGTTTACCTGATCCTGTGTTTCTATATATTGTTAAAATCAGTATCCTTCCCATTTATATTAACTTGTTAGTTAGTTTGATGCACGAAATAATTGAATAATTAAAAAAAAAATACCAAATATCCACCTGTCAACAGTATTGAGTTAAGTTGCCAAGTAGTACAGCTGTCTTATTTTCTTCATTTTTTTGCTTTTCTTTTAGCTTTCTCTTTTACTATTTTTTTTTATTTTGTATATATATTGAGTTAAATGTAAAGTCTAATCCTGTGATAACATATCTTGGTTAGCAAGTGAGTTTATCAGTTAGGAAGAATATATAGCAGAAACAGGTGGGTGCCACCTCAGACACAAATTCGAATTTTCCTTCAGGTTTGACTTTTGTTTTTCTTTTTCTTTTTATCCTTAAATTACCATGGTCAAGTTTTTAAGTTAAGATGTGTGTTACCAGAAAAGAGATAAACTGAGTCACTAAATAGCACTTATATGGAGATATAAAAATTCTGTGTGAAGCTTATTTTTTTTTTTTTTTTTTTTTTTTTTGTGAGATGGAGAACATAAAAATGACCCCATCTCTGTCCCAAACCTCTCCCATCCATGGGTCGGTAGGAGGGGTAGCCATTAGAGGACTTAAACAGAAAATCAAGAGTTTAGAGGCAATGGTTATAAGCCTTGATGATAAAATTCGGAATATGGATGGAGAAATGAAAGAGAATGAAACACACAGAGAACAAATAAGATCTTTGGAGGAAGCAAATAAAGCACAAGGGCAGGAGAAAAAGGAACTAGAAAAAAGAATAAAGAAGCTGGAAGGGGAAAAGAGTCAACTAGAATCTAGAATTTCTAAACAAGAAGATAAAAACAAACAGCTGAATGACAACCTAAAGGAATTAGATGTTAGTTCACTGCTCTCTTCTGAGAGAGACGAGATTGCTGCTTGGAATGTCCAGATTAAGGAAAACATTGAACAGTTCAGAAAAGAGTTCCAGGAGCTGAATATGGAAAATGATGCCATGAAAACTTCCTTTGCTGATGCACTAAAGGGGAATGTGGCAGTAAAAGAGGCTGTAAAGGTGGTGGCACTGGAAAACATACAAACAGTTGACTATAAAGAGACAGTAATCAAAAAAATGAAAGACGTTGTGATGGAAAGGGCAAACCCACTCATCAGACAGGCACTTGATAAGGAGAAGACAGTGGTAATCTCAGGCATAAGTGAATCCCAGGAGCCAACATGGCAGGGGAGATTTGAAGAAAATAAAGCTAGGGTTGTAGACCTGATAAGAAAGCTTGGAGTAGTTTGTGGTCCTGAGGGTATTGTAAACATACACCAACTAGGTAAATATTGGAGGGAAGGAAAGCCGAGACCAACAAAAGTAACCTTTGAGAGAGGGGAAACATGTAGGGAAATATTGTTGAGAAAAAAGTCTAAAAGACCTTCAAGAATTCAAAGAAGTGTTCATTAGACGATACAGAACACAGGAAGAGATGGGAAAGATCAAAAACTTGTTGCAAGAGGCAAGAAGGTTAAATGATGAAAGAAATGAAGAACAGAAGAAAAATTTTCGTTACATAGTTCTTCCAGACAAAGGGGAGATAAAGAAGATAATGACAGAAGATCAGGGGATGGGGCCTCATTAAGATTGTTATACACAAATGCTGATGGATTAGCTGGTAAGGCAGTAGAATTAAAAGATAGGATTCACAACAGTAAGGCAGATATAGTAGCAATTACAGAGACTAAGTTGAGTGAGGACATAAACAGTGTCACAGTTTTTCCTAAGGGTTTCAGAATACTAAGGGTTGAAAGATCTGAGAGGACTGGTGGAGGGATAGCACTGCTCATAAGTGAAAGGATTCAAGTTGAAGAAATAAACTTGGCTATAGAAAGTGAGTTCAAGGAATTTCTTGTTGCTTACATAAATACTGGGTCAGAGAGCATTATAATAACTGTTGTATACAACCCACCAAGGAACCAAAATAGGCTTGAAGTTTATGAGGAAAGTCATATAGGTACTATTGAAGTCATAAACTCAGTTGTTAACATGGCACGGGAAAAAAAATGTAGGATTTTGATTATGGGAGACTTTAATCATAAAGAGATAGATTGGATAAATCTTGACCCACACAGTGGTGAGGACTCATTTGGGGCAAGATTCCTAGATTGCGTACAAGGGAATTTCCTACACCAACATGTAATGGAACCAACAAGGGCCAATGGTGGGGTTGAGCCATCACTACTTGATCTAGTGTTCACAGATAATGTGTTGGATATTGAAAATATTGAGTATGAACCACCAATTGGAAAGAGTGACCACTGTGTGTTGTTGATGGAGTATATCATTGAAGATATTCTTCCTGAGTGTAGAGGCACTGAGGACATGAGGAGGAACTATCCGAAAGGAGATTACATCAAAATGAATGAGCTTTTTGCAGTTATTGACTGGAGAACCTTATTTTACAACAAATCTGTACGAGAAATGTATGACATCTTTTGTGAGAAATATGGGAAGATAGTAGATTGCTGCATACCTGTCACCAAAGTAGGTGTAATTCATGCCAGAGAGAAATGGTTCGATAATGGGTGTAAAAGAGCTAAGGAGTGGAGAGACAAATGCTGGAAAAGGTATAGGAGGAGAAAAAACATAAATGCCTGGCAAACCTACAAAAGAGCAAGAAATGACTACCTAAGTAAAAGGAGAGAGGCAGAGAGAGACTATGAGAGGGACATCACCAGGAAGGCTAAAGAAAATCCCAAGCTTTTCCACAGCTTTATCAGAGGAAAACTGAAGGTAAAAGAACAGGTTTTAAGGCTAAAGAGAGCGGATGGAAGCATCACTGAGACGGATGAAGAGATCTGCAAAGAATTGAACAAGGAGTTTCAGTCAGTATTTACAGTAGAAAATACCCCACCCCCTCAGATTGCAGTGATAGAAGCTCAAGGGCCGGTATTAGAGAACATCAACCTTACAGCCACAGAGGTATGCAAAGCGCTGATGGATTTAGATGTTCACAAAGCTACAGGTCCTGATGACATATCCCCTCATGTGCTTAAAAAATGCGCAAACACAATATCAGTGGCACTAAG
>JAXCGZ010002115.1:37500-42500 GCA_037179515.1 Halocaridina rubra
AATTTTTTCTTATTCGTTGAGGATGTGGTAGGTCACTCACCACTGCCATCTCAGCAGTTAAATGAGCACATGTAGAAAGAGCATAAAAATAGGCATGCGTGCGTGTGGACTTTCATACATATACCCACCTTACCTCCTACCTACCTACCTGCTTACCTACCAGCCTGCCTGCCTAAAAGCCTTCCTACCATCTTGGTTCTGTGCCTACCTACCTACCTACCTCCATGCATGCATACATGCATGCATACATACATACATACATACATACATACATACATATATATATATATATATATATATATATATATATATATATATATATATATATATATATATATATATATATATACACATACATACATACATACATACATACATACATACATACATGCATGCATGCATGCATACATACATACATACATACATACATACATACATACATACATTCTTTTCATTCATACTGACAGACAGACAGGCAAACAGACAGACATTCATACAAGGAAAGTCCGAAATGACTCACCAGATAAACAAATCTATCCTAAATCGTGGCGTGTTCTCAAACCCAAAGAACGAGATAGGAGTGTATGTAGTCCCACACTTTTCGGGCATCTGCACTAAGCCTTAGTGCACCTCCTCTCGTGATAGACATTGATGGGTTACTTGGCGAAGAATTGGAGAGGAAAAATGTATTTTGTGAAGAAGAAGAAGAAGAAGAAGAAGAAGAAGAAGAAGAAGAAGAAGAAGAAGAAGAAGAAGAAGAAGAAGAAGAAGAAGGAAGAGGAGGAGGAAAAGATAGGGCAGGACGAAATTAGTTTGTTTATAAATACTGTATTATGGATAAATACTGTATTATGGGATGGTTTCGGTGAAATGAAATGAACAAGCTCGATAATGAATAACAAATGATCTATAAATCCTCTCGCATGGGCTTAAAATGGAGTTATAAAGGCATTTTGGGCGATAAAAAATAACGCTGCATCTATTTATTTCGGCTTAAAAGAAGCCAGCGAGATGCATTATGCGAGAGATGCAAACTTAGTGTGTTAAATCAATTCAGAGAGAGACTTTCTATGCAAGATATTTACTTTGACTTTTCTCACAATAAAATGAAGTCAATTAGTCACCGTGGCTCAAGCGGTAGCGTCCGCGACTCTGAGGCGTGAGGTCGAGGGTTCGCGCCCCGTCACGGTCTGAGGTTAGCAAGGGCATGCACTCAGGGTAATGATTACCTCTGTCAAAACAAGTCCTTTGAAAAAAGGCAACCGTCCTAGCCCTTGGTAGAAAAGGGATTCCGTGACGTAAAACCGGAACAATAAAATGAAGTCAATTAGGCCATTCATGCCAAATATGTGACCTCTGAATCCAGTTACTTTGAGTCAAAGGAAAGTGGAGAATTACTTTATGCCTAAGAAATTAACTCTATATCCAGTCATTTTTTTAGTAGAATGAGGCTATTAAAGCTCGTCAAGCAAAAATATAACTTTGAATTAGTCATTTTAGGTAAAATAAATTCAATAATATACTTATTGTAGAAAAATATGACCTTAGAATTCAAGTATTTAGGATGGAATGAAGTGAGTTAGTCGCTCTGTGTTAATGGTATAACTTCTGAAATTGTTTTATTATTGTAAGATATATATCTTGATTCTATCTGTCTTGGGTATAATGAAGTCTATTACTCACTCTGGCTCGATTTCTTAAACAGTGTAAACCTAGGATACCATATAGTTAGTTAGCTAGACACACAAATGGATTTCATAAACGCAACTGACGCATTTCTGTGTATGGCTAGGATCCCGTAAGGGATCCTAACCATACACAGATGCGCTTATGAAATCCATTTGTGTGTCTAGCTAACTAACAATGTGGTATCCTAGGTTTACACTGTTTAAGAAATCGGGCCTTTATCCAACAGATATGAATCGTTATATATATATATATATATATATATATATATATATATATATATATATATATATATATATATATATATATATATATATATATATATATTGGACAAAATGCAGTCAGCAAGCTATAGGAATTAATTATTTTTATTATCAATGGCGAATGCAATTATTTTGGGTACAATGTAATCTGCGAGACAATGCAAGAAATACGCACTAAAATCCAGTTATTTTGGGTTGGAATATGACTCTTATTGTGTATTCTACGGTCCGCAAATATAATTATTTCCAGTATGAGGGACTCGGTAAACATATGACCATTGAATTCCATAATTTTGTGTAAAACAAACTCAGTGTGACAATTCATGAAAGAAACTAAACTTTGATTTTTGTTATTTTGAGTAAAATGAAATTAGGAAGATACTTTGAGCAAAAGCTACGATCCATAAATCCTGTTTTTATGGAAAGGGTAAAAAGATATTAACAGGATATTTTGTGCAAAAATATAAGAATATTGTTCTTTGAAGTAAGAAAATTTTGAAGACAATATCTGCCAGAAACATGACCTTTGAATTCAATTATTTTGTTTAAGACCATTCGGCAGGACAGATTTTGGGGGAAATTTCTTTTGTTAATCTATATTGAATTATATTAAAAAATGTTCTCTATAAAATTAAAAGAAATTAAATCCTAACACCATCTATAATGATTTATATCAGCAATACTCTAAATGGAACTGATAAAAGTATCCATGAATCAAATTTATGCCTACATCAACACCGAATATTCTTGGATATTCGTTACACATGTCTGTTATCCCTTCACATCTGACAAGTCACTATACACTCCCCATCTCTGTTTCTCTTTATGTTTTCTTCGTTCCCAGGACCGATAAGGGCAGTTTATTTCATTGCTTTATTTTTTGGCCCGTCCTGGTGTCACATTTATTAAAAGAAAAAAAATTGCATTTGGCAAAATGAAGTCAGCATTGCCATACATCCCTAGCATAGTAAGTCCTGTAATTCTCGACATGCTAAATGACTTCTCTTAATCTTATTAAGAGACAGTTGCCCCTTTTGTCTCAACATACTCATAAATTGTGAGATTAGATGTGTGTGGCCAATGAAGGAACAGTATCTTCACACTCTTATATCTTTTGTCTTTGGGATACGTTTTTATGGACTCGAATTATGGATTAGATAGACAGGCAGAGCATTGAGAGAAAAACAGATAGATAGATAGATATATAGATAGATAGATAGAAACAGACCTTCCTTTTGTTGCACATAACACACATTGGTAATTTAACCTGCAAGGAGGCCGTTGTACACTACAGCATGTGTATACGTAACGCAAAGGATAGTCTGTCTTCTGTACGTGTGAGATAAAGATGAGTGTCGTTTGTCAGTACCAGAGGATATACGTTTACTCTCATGGCGATTCACGCCCCCCTATTGCTTTCAACAGATACGCAGCACCTATGTAGTGCACATGAGTGTACAGACACTCAGAGTATTTCTAAGTTCCCCTTTTCCTTTTGATAAATAGACTGAACCTTAGAAGAGCGCAATTGTGTACAAACAGCCAGAGTAGTTCAAAGGTCCCCCTCTTTTACTTTAATTCTCGCGAGCTTAGGATTATTTTGGGCATCAGTTTAATAGATTCTTGATTGTTATATATCTTAACTTTGGAAGGCTTTTATCAAAATATGTAAAATCGAATATACTTATTAGATACTCTATAAAACACACACACACACACACACACACACACACACACACACACACACACACACACACACACACACACACACACACACACACACACACACACACACACACACACACACACACACACACACACACACACACACACACACATATATGTCTGCATATGTATATTAATATGAAAATATACATGAGTGAAACCGTAAGTATAGAAATTTTATTTCAATTACATACACTTAAAATGTGTATCGCTTAATTATACCATATCATTTTGTTTACAAAATTTCAGCCAGCTTGAGAAAACTCGCATGCATGAATCCAAGTCCCTCTGGAAAATCATATATATGGATGCTTAAAAACCCTGTGTGTGTGTGTGTGTGTCTGTGTGTGTGTGTGTGTGTGTGTGTGTGTGTGTGTGTGTGTGTGTGTGTGTGTGTGCGCGCACTGCCGCGCGCGTCGTTTTGTGTCACTATTAACCCCCATTATGGGGCTGGACACTGACAGAATGGAACTGGGGAATGAAGACACCCTTCCTCACTCCCAGCAGTTGGCCCGATCTCTGGTCTGTCACTTCTAGAGTCATGTGCCTTAACCACTGCGCCACCGCTACAGCTACGTATCTCCCAAGCTTCCTCATATATTTCGACCAAACTTTGGAAAAACAGTAGACATACTTCACTTAAGGGCGGTTTACACGGTTAAACGGTCGGTCGAACGCGGTTCGACAGACAAGTGTTTGAAGTGATGTTCGAACGTGTGAACTGGGTATTTGGTTGTCGAACACGTTCCGTGTTCGACAACCAAATACCCCGTTCACTCGTTCGAACATCACTTCAAACACTTGTCTGTCGAACCGCGTTCGACGAACCGTTTGACCATGTAACCCAAATACACCGTTCACACGTTAGAACATCACTTCAAACACTTGTCTGTCGAACCGCGTTCGACGAACCGTTTGACCGTGTAAACCGCCCTTTAGTACGAGGCTGGTCGGTGCTTGAGTTAGCAGGCACTGGTGCAATATTGCGTTCAGAGGGGGAATGGGGATAGAGGAGAGTTAGGAGTACGAGGGGGTTGGGGAGGAAGAGGTGGAAGGGATGTTGTCATCGAGGGTGGGGGAGGGTGGGGTTGTGAGTAGTTAAGATCATTTGAGATGTGTCAGTTCAGTTTAGTTGGTGTCCGACGGCCCTTGGGAGTGGTGTGAAGAGTGTTGTTTATTTTGCAGTGTTATTACTCGGTCGTTTCAGTATTATTATTATTGTTGTTGTTGTTGTTTTTAGTATTATTATATTATTTTTATTATTATTATTATTACTATTATTAGTATTATTATTATTTTTATTATCATTATTATTATTATTATTAT
>JAXCGZ010002115.1:45000-87500 GCA_037179515.1 Halocaridina rubra
CCGGTCGGGGTAAAAAAATGATTCATGTTTTCACATATGTAATGTGCTTATCTGGTTATTTCATGGCCCGAATGAGATTGGGAATTGAATTAAATGCTAAAATGAAGCCACGAGTGAGGTTGGGGAATCTGTAATATGAACATAGTGGCATTCAGTTAGAATGCGTTCATTCCTAAGTATAGCAGATATAAGCTAAAAGGTTGAATTCCTTTTAACCTTCTGTGGTGTAGTGGTAGCGCCTTGACTTAGTAATCATAAGTCCTGGGTTCGAGTCCCGGTCGGGGTAAAAAAAAAATGATTCATATATATATATATATATATATATATATATATATATATATATATATATATATATATATATATATATATATATATATATATATGTACAGTATCAGTTAATTTATCCACCCATCTATCTTATCATTAGTCGTTCCTGTAGCCATTTCTTATAGTTACAAAATGTGTTCCTGATGTTCATTAGTCTTTAACGTGTGTGAAACTGATTTTCCGTACTCGAGCGTGCGTGCAGGGTGGGAGGGGGGGGGGCTGTGGATGGAGTGAATACGTGCATAACCAAAACTTTCTTCCAGTCCCGTGCAAAGGTGGGAATGTTTTTTCTTCAGTGTTTGAATGTGTATTTGTGTGACTTTTCGCTCGGATGAACCGATGAAAGTTAGGCCACTTTCATACCAAAGTGGCACGTCGCGCGTTGCATGCCACTTGGCACGCTAGTTGAAAACAAACATCCGGAAATATATGAAACCTTTCACACAGAAGTGGCATGACACGTCCCATGTGCCATGTGCTATTTACGTCGCTAAAGTCGCATGTGGCACATGGGACGTGTCACGACACTTCTGTGTGAAAGGTTTCGTAATATTCCAGATGCTTGTTTTCAACCGGCGTGCCACGTGGCGTGCCACGTGCCATTTTGGTGTGAAAGCGGCCTTAGATATCTCATGTTGGGTTGGCATGGGTGTATGCACATCGCTCGAGCTTTGATAGTTTGTACAGACCTCTACCTGATTTAGATTTTTTACTTAGATATTATTTTAAGTATTTTATGTAAGTTTATTTATTTATTTATTTTATTAGTTATTTATTTTTACTTATTTACAAAAAATAATTAATTTTACATATTCATGTTTTGTAATTATTGTTATTCCAATAATTTATTCATTTTTGTATGGATATTTATTTACATTTTTTGTGCTTTGCTTCATATTCATTATATGTTGTAATAATAAAAAAAAAATACACATTTATATAAATTCATAATATGCAAATGTGTGCATGTGCATCTCATATTGAAAATATATAAGAAAAATCATAGAAGAAAAGTGAATAATCCGCATATTTATATATAATCGTCATCATATATAAGTTAGAGTGAAAAATATGTTATGTATATGAGTACATATGTTAAGTGCCATAGAAATAAAGATATATTGACAAATATATATTTAAATACATAAAGAAAAAAGCAATTCCTTTATATACTTGTATTTTGCGACAGAAAATTACTATAGACAAAACAAAAATAATCTGAAAATGATGGACAAAATGAAAAAAAAAAATATCCATGATTTGCTGTGCATAGATTTGAAGATCATAAGTGACATTTTCCCCTCTTTTAACAATAATAACAATACCATTCCCTCGTTATATAATTGTTCATACATCGAATTATTTAAACGTACTTCTCTGAAACATTATAATTGCCTCATTGGGTACGACCATTCATACAGTAAATTGCTCTCATTCAATTATAATTCCTTTGATCAGTGATAACAGATTCATATTCTAAAGGGCGGTTTACACGGTCAAACGGTTCGTCGAACGCGGTTCGACAGACAAGTGTTTGAAGTGATGTTCGAACGTGTGAACGGGGTATTTGGTTGTCGAACACGTTTGTCGAACGTTTGTCGAACGTGTTCGACAACCAAATACCCCGTTCACACGTTCGAACATCACTTCAAACACTTGTCTGTCGAACCGCGTTCGACGAACCGTTTGACCGTGTAAACCCCCCTTAAGCCAGGACTAACTGTTCGGACAGTAAATTATTGCTATTGGTTGATATCAATTATAGCAGTTGCATTCTGTTTCCTGAAATAGCAAGTGAATAATTGCTTGTTGATTGCCATTAAAAGAAACAACACTTTTATTTTCTATCAACTGAAATATGTGTTCACAGCAATATTATGCTGTTAAAAGTGATAGCAGTTCATAATCTTTTAACAGAAATGTACATCTATTCGTAGCCAGTGATTTTTTTTTCTAAGCAGTGAAAGAAGTTTCAATTTCTTTTTAGCAGAAAATTAGCTATCTCGACAGTGCGTTATTGGTGAGTGTTGTAAGCAGTGAGACAATCAACAATTAATTAATTATTACTGTTTATTGCTCTTAAAAGTGATAACAGATTCATTCCTCTATCGACATAACGATCCAGGTGTATGAGTGATTTGCAGTTGTGATCATTATTATTATTATTATTATTTTGTTTTAGCGAATAAATAAATAATCAATCTTGACTATTAGCATTTCAACATGGGAAAATTTACACAACGATTGAAGGAGACGACGGCTAAAGAAGTTCCCAATAATTCCGATAAAAAACGTAAGTTTGTCACGTAATCATGACGTAATAGTACTTTTGGAGAGAGAGAGAGAGAGAGAGAGAGAGAGAGAGAGAGAGAGAGAGAGAGAGAGAGAGAGAGAGAGAGAGAGAGAGAGATAATATCCCTCTTAGATGTGATGAAAGACAAGTACATGAGAATATGAGAAAGGGATAGATAGATAGATATAGATAGATAGATAGATAGTTGATAGATAGATAGATAGATAGATAGATAGATAGATAGATAGATAGATAGATAGATAGATCGATATAAACAAAAAAAATTTTGTTTTCGAATTGAATGAAAGGCAGAAGCCAGGAAATACTAAATGCAAGATTTGCCAGTGCTTACTGGAATAATCCTGCATTGAAATGCATCAGTGGTGGTGAGTGTGTTCCTCATGCACAGATCATAAAACGCTCAATTTCGACATCACTATTGTAATGAATGTGATGATTACTTTTCACTATCAATTCTACATTATGAAACTTGACTCTCTCTCTCTCTCTCTCTCTCTCTCTCTCTCTCTCTCTCTCTCTCTCTCTCTCTCTCTCTCTCTCTCTCTCTCTCTCTCTCTCTCTCTCTCTCTCTCTCTCTCTCTCTCTCTCTCTCTCTCTCTCTCGCACACCCACACATTTTCTATGCATTTTGTATATATCTTTTCAATGCATATATTTGTGCATCTATCCATTTTTCTATTACCTCTGTCAATTTTTTTATCAGACAATCTCTGTATGTATGCAATATATAAGACTGCATGTATATATGTATGTACTTATGTATGTATGCACTTTATTAGTTTCTAATATCTCGAATTATGTACAATATTTATATAACTTCATCCTCGAACCTCCCCCCCCCCCGCACGCACAAGGTACATGACAGACATGTACAAGTCGGTGCCAGTGTCATGTGCCACATGTCATGGGTGACAAAGGTTGCACATGACATAAACAGGTCATGGCAGTTCATGGGCATTGTATGCGCAGTCATGAAGAACATGCGCATGCCACATGGAGCCTTCCTTCCATTGTAAACTTAAAAGGGAAAGTGATTCTGTGCCTCAAAAATATGCTGCTAGTTTATTATTATTATTATTATTATTATTATTATTATTATTATTATTATTATATATATATATATATATATATATATATATATATATATATATATATATATATATATATATATATATATATATATATATATATATATATATATATATATATATATATATATATATATATATATATATACACGCACAGACACACATTCACATACCACACATTCGCGTGCACGCTTGAGCTTATACAGGCGAGTGCGATTATATATGAATAATTTTCTTCTTTTTTTACTCAAAATGCATATTTCTCTTATGCAGTTTCTTTGCTATTACTCTGCTTAATTTTTATGCAGATTCTTAACTTTGATTTTAGCTTCTTAATATGGGTAAATCCCTATTAATTACCCAAAGCTCTTTTTTCCATAAAAGAGAGATGTACATTTATTCGTAGCCAGTGATTTTTTTTAAGCAGTGAAGAAGTTTCAATTTCTTTTTAGCACATTTTATGTGTCACTGCTCGTTCTCAGTCGAGTGGGAGTGGACAAAGACAGGTTGGAATTGGAAATTATAAGGCTGGATGCCCTTCCAAACGCCTTCTGTGTTGATATAACATCCTTTCTCTAGCCTTGAACTTCAGATGTGGCTGGTTCCACTATTCTTCTGAAGCGCTAATTGCAAATCAGAGGGAGAAGAGTGTTCCATTGTGTGGTAGCCTCTGTCAACGCAGAAGGCTCTAGTACACTTCATAGAATTGTCAAAGCTATGATAGAGCAGTAGTCACATAGCTATGACTTTGATAAGGACAGAAATACCAGTCTGACACCTCGAATTCACAAAGGCCCGATTTCTTAAACAGTGTAAACCTAGGACACCATATTGTTAGTTAGCTAGACACACACAAAGGGATTTCATAAACGCATCTGACGCGGTTCTGTGCATGGCTAGGATCCCGTACGGGATCCTAGCCATACACAGAACCGCGTCAGATGCGTTTATGAAATCCATTTGTGTGTAGGCTAGCTAACTAACAATATGGTATCCTAGGTTTACACTGTTTAAGAAATCGGGCCAAAGACGTGGTTAATTGTTAATGGAATGCTTTTATCAGGGAAACCAATAATAAAAGCGTATACAGTAGTGGAGTCGTTACCTTATGAGTAATTAAGCCCGATACCTAAACAATATTTATGAATTAGACTTATTAGCTCATTTGCAAGCCCGGGAGATGTATAACTTTCATTTTGAATATTGATGAATATGTTTTGGTAAATCATTGTGTCATATGACGAGTGAACAATAGGAAGATTTTCTATCATCTGGTCTAAGTAATGAAAGTCTCTTGTATGAATAGAGCCCCTTGATAGACATATAGATAGATAGATAGATAGATATAGATAGATAGATAGGTAGATAGATAGATCGATAGATAGATAGATATAGATAGATGTATACATAGACAGATAGATATAGACAAAGACAGATATAGTTAGATAGATAGACAGATATAGATAGATAGAGAGATAGATATAGATAGATAGAGAGATGGATATAGATAGATAGATAGACAGATAGATATAGATAGATATATAGTGATTTGTAAGTATTTTTATTATGCACTTTTATTCATATTCCAATACAATAATTCCAACATAGTTAATTGCATGCTTACTCCTTTATTCTGGCATATTTCACCTTCAGTTTAAAAAAGAATCAAAATGCTATCAAGGGAACCTAAAGATTCCAATCGCCTTCACGAGGGTGTCTCGAGTCTATAAAGATTAGGAATCCCTGTCATAGATGATGCAGAAATCGTGTACAAAAGGAAGTCTGTTTGATATATTGACGAATTTCCATTGGCTTTTCATTCTGTGTCAGATGACAAGTGAATAGTCTAAAGACTTCTAACATCTGTTTAAAGTGAAGAAAAACACTTAGATGAATGAATCCCCGTTCGAAGGGCATGATACTGCAAAGATTCACTTGAAACTGATACTTAATAATATCTTGGCTGCAGCTTCAGGTATAAAAGAATATGTTTGTTAGTTCAGATTAATACCTAGTAGTCGAGCTGCAGGACAGACCTATATCCATACTCATGGTCATTTTGCTCCATTGATAGTCTGCCATTTTACCAGATGAACTCTATTATACCTGCTGAGGTGGCAGTGAGTAGAAAAATAACAGACGCCACCATTGTCTATCCCATGTTTTCCTCGTGGTAGTGAAAAAATTTCACTTTCTCGCCAAGACAAGATGTTGGCTCTATCTCGGGATCTTTGGCTCGAATTCTTAAACAGTGTAAACCTAGGATACCATATTGTTAGTTAGCTAGACATACACAAATGTATTTCATAAACGCATCTGACGCGGTTCTGTGTATAGCTAGGATCCCCCCCATGGGGGGGATCCTAGCCATACGCACAACTGCGTCAGATGCGTTTATGAAATCCATTTGGGTGTGTCTAGCTAACTAACAATATGGTATCCTAGGTTTACACTGTTTAAGAAATCGAGCCAAAGATCCTGAGATAGAGCCATCCTCTTGTCTTGGCGAGAAAGTGAAATTGAGCCTTTGACAAGGCAAATAGTCTTTAACCCCTCAAGCCATGAAAACTTTGGTATCTGAATATAACTTAAATAGTTTCCTCTAGGGAAAATCTAAGGGCATCAGGGGTTAAGAAAGCTGTTTTTACTGAAAAACCTGAGATATAACAGGCACTCATAGGGTACACAGATGTTCCCAAATCAAACCCGTAGATAAACTTTGATGTCTACCCTTAGGTGTTTAATGAGAACCACTCGAAATATCACTAGATATTCATATAGATCCTGCGAGAACCATTTGAAACCTCATTGTTAGTTAGAACTTTTAAGAAATTTCAATACGTGTTAGAAGCAATTGAAGCCACTTGCATGTTAGTAATTATCAAATAGTTATATTAAATCCACGTGGAATATAAGTATATCTCTTAGTTGTAACAAACGCCATTTGGAGTAGTAGTAGTAGTAGTATCAGAAGTCGTCGTCGTCGTAGTAGTAGTAGTAGTAGTAGTAGTAGTAGTAGTAGTAATCTTACAGGTACGTGAAAAGCACAGGGAAGATCAGAGGCATTCAGAGGAATCAAAAGACAAGAGCATGGAACCATTAAATGTTTGGGAAATACATAATAGGTAATCGCAAGCATAAAATAAAAGAGTATCCTATATGGATATGAAAGAAAGCCCTGGAAAATATTATGGCGTTATCACCTTGGTACTCAAAATAAAAACACTGAAATGTAAATGTTTTCTCAAATGTTTTTCAAGCGGGTCTTTGAGAGGCATGAACGGGTATGCCAGAGCAATTTCATATAATTTAAGGATATATAAGTATCCATAGGAAGGCATTTTAAATAGAGTGAAATATTAAAAGTATACAAGTGTATTTAAAGAGACTTTCTATATTAGCGTCAATGGTTGTCTCAGGTATTTCAGTGAAATCCTTGGGACCCCTGTATAGGACAGGTAACCATTGAGACCTACAGATGAACGTCAGTTCTTCATCATGAATAATAATCCCTTAAATGGAGTATTGGGGTATCATATAGGTATTCAAAGGTAATCATACAAATATGTCTAAATTATCGAATGAATCTTCATAAAATTCCTAGGATGAATACGAACAGAATCGCAGGAAAATTTTATAAGCTATTGGGCAGCTATCCAAAAGTAACCGCAGAACAGGAATAAAAGAGTATCCAGATGTGATTAATAAGACCCACTTGATCTGGGAGTATTCCATAGGTAGCCAAAAGAGGCAGTGACAAAGTGAACAAGAATTGCTTTGGAGTAATCATAAAAAAAGATATCTAAAGATCGTTGAATGTAGATATAACTAACCATCTGAATAGCAAATATGTCACAAAGTTGTGAAGATCTGTAACTTTTTGTAGTTGTAATGGGAGTTTTAGCAACCTATTGCTGATAGAACTAGCTTTAGGCTTCTTCCTACACAATTCCTAATCTATTTCTGTTTTATTGTCTCTTGTTTTACTCGTTCATTTTTTCTTCATATTTTTCCCTTATTTATATTGGATTGTTATTTCTCACTGGCCTTTTAGAGACTCGTGTTTGGGTTTGGTTTAACATTTACGGCCGGCTTCCTTTCCTGGCACCATTCCTAATCATTCATTCCAGCTTGAGCTAATTAAATTCCCAGAAGAAACTATTTGAATAAAGTATATTGCAATGTTTATACATGTACCAGATAATGACAGGAGGTTTAATGATATTTTATAAAGTCTCCAGAGAAGGCATTTTATTGTACAAGGATGGAACCTGTCATGATATGTTTTAATTTCTAATGTATGCCATAGGCATATTCATTCAGAAATATAGTAGTAGTATTAGTGGTGGTAGTAATAATCGGAGTAGTCGTAGTAATAGTAGTAGTAGTAGTAGTAGTAGTTGTTGTTGTTGTTGTTCATTCAGCTGCCCGTCCAAACAGCCCGGAATTCCTAGGGAAGGCCACTGCCGATCCTAGGCTTTCCTGCAGAGCTCTCAGGGAGTGTATGTTGTACTGCTGGCGTATATGGTTTGGTGTGGTGCAGTCCCCTATAATGTTTCCTGAGACAAATGAAATAGATTTGTTTGTATTATGTTTGGACGTCTTTTATAGATACTGGTCAAAAGCATTTTTCCTGTCTTGCAATACTAGAAGAAGAGAAGAAAGAATATAGCAAAATCTCTCTTGTGGGTGCATCCTGCATACGGTCGACCAGACAAAAATAAAAGAATAATATATATATATATATATATATATATATATATATATATATATATATATATATATATATATATATATATATATATATATATATATATATATATATATATATATATTATTGCTTTTTGTAGATTTATCACTATACTAATGATTATATCAACAAGGCATTTAAGTAGAAAATATATTTCTATATATCACAGAGTAAAGAATGTACTAGATATTAACCTAACCTAATATCCTTTTCTATACCAATGGCTTCATATTATTATTATTATTATTATTATTATTATTATTATTATTATTATTATTATTATTATTATTATTATTATTATTATTATTTTCTCTCTTTTCAGCCAACAAAAACTGGTTACACCCACCAGAAGCTCTTCAAAAGGGTCACATTGCATATTTGGTAAAGGTAATGTCATCTTTGAGTTGCTTGCATTCTGTGTATAATTTCACCCAGGAGGGTATTGCCATTAAGTTATGCACTCACCAGGGTGGTGAGGAGATGAGGGGACTGTTCATAATGTGTTGGGCTGATAGTGAATGTGCTTATTTGGTTATATATATATATATATATATATATATATATATATATATATATATATATATATATATATATATATATATATATATATATATATATATATATATATATATATATATATATATATATATATATATATATATATATATATATATACACTCAGGGTAACAATTACATCTGCCAGAAACAAGTCCTTCGTAAGAAGGTAACCATCCTAGCCGTTAGTAGAAAAGGGAGTTCGTGACGTAAAACCGAATCTATCTCTCTCTCTCTCTCTCTCTCTCTCTCTCTCTATATATATATATATATATATATATATATATATATATATATATATATATATATATATATATATATATATATATATATATATTACATCTTCTCTTGCAGCAGCTATTAGGGTAGCCACAACCATAACAAAGGCTGAAACTGTGAGACTTCTTAGCATCTCTCGTGATTCTTGTACTACTTTGCTTGCATATGGCAAGAGTATAATTGCAAGTAGATAGATACATTGCTATTTAAATGAGCTGAACATTGGAAAATATTGCCCCACTGTTTGTCTTCGCCTGCTGTTGGTACATGACAATATGCTGAGTTTGCAGGAAATAGGAAATGGCAAAAGCCAATATATGTTACTTTCATATTCGACTTGAGAACTTTATTAGAAATTGTTACAATCGTTCCTTGAGATTCATTGGAGCAAGATTAGTAAGAATGAGCATTACACAATGCTCCATGGATTGTATATGTTTGGATCATATGAGAATCCATTTTGATGTTAATAGTTTATCCATGAGCCATATTGCACGTAATGCATACACATATGTATGCTATTGCCAATATTACTGCAGCGGTGATTATTTTCAATAATGGCCTACTAATGCCATTGGTGTATTCACTTTCTCAGCTGTGTTGAAATGATCTAGAAGGCAACCAATGTCACTACAACGTTTTCCTTATTCTTGGCATTACCAGTTAAATATTACAATTATTTCCATTCTCTAACCCAAGTAGGTTTTTATTTGTATCTTACCAGTTAAAATTGCAATTATAACTTTGTTTACTCGCCTTAGAAGATTTTCATTGTCCAATGTATCTCTCCCAATACAGTACTTAGGGAGTACAGAAGTAGATCAGCCCAAAGGCATCGAGGTCGTCAAAGAAGGAATTCGAAAACTTAAATTTAGTCAACAGTTGAAGAAAGCCGAAGGTACCAAAACACCGAAGGTTGAGCTTACTGTCTCCATCGATGGCGTTGCTATTCATGAGCCCAAAACCAAGGTAGGCAGCTGCATTGGTCGCAACCGTGGTGATATATGTGAGACTTTTTACATATATTTCCAGATATGTGACTTCTTACTGAAAGTAAAAGCACTGGTGCTTTACAAACTCTTTGTGAAAAGGTACGGTATATACCTTTAAAAATTGAAGAATATACGTGTCATTTGAATGGCTGATACTCTTGTACACTTGTCAGTCTAAAGTGATTTTTCATGTATTGGTTTTAAATTATATTCAAGCTTGATACTTAGATTTATGTGTTGCTTCATGAAATCGGCAGTTATTTTTAATAGTAACTTCTTTTTAATATTCACTCACAATTAACTAATGTATTTGGTGTTTTGTTTCAAAAATACATATCCTTTTACTTCATTGTAAGTTGTTTCGCCCCCTATAGACTTGATTATTTTTTGTATTCAAGAGATTGTGAATATTACACATTATATCATCAGTTACATACTCATGAAATATGTTTTATTATGTAGCGATTTAGTGTTGCCATCTGGTCTTCCTCTCTTTGTACATCATGGATTTTGCAATCCAATATATAATCTCTGTATATTCACTTTTTTTTTTTTCATTTTGTTGATGTCTTATGTCATATATGATGATGTACCACAGCAAGTAAATATCATCTGGAGTCTCTTTCTCTGTGTAACAGACTTCTAATTTATGCAATAAATATGCAGTGAACGCATCCCTTCGTCATTTATCTAGTCAGTAAAATCCAAGTCATGATTTCTTTACATTCAGAAATCTTACTCGCTCATGCATGTTATTAACTGGCGTCTTGTATCACTGGTCTCATATTTTGCCATTGCTTTACAAACTATTATAAATATATATTATTTTCCAAATAATTTTTTTTCTATTTATTCATGTATGTACCAGATCTTGCTCCATTATTGGAAGCTATTTTTATGATGCTTATATATTATAGATTTAATATTTCTCAAGATTATCTTCATTGTACTTAAAATATCATTCCCTGAGAACACCAGATCTCAATTTGTATTTGCTGAGAGACTTACATTTCTAAATAATATAAATCAGTTCCTCTTCTTACTTTTGTTCCCAATCATTAATTCGGGAATATATTATTCTTACTACGTAGGGAAGTCCTGCTTAACAGATATTGGGGTCTCCCTGTTTGCATGGAGATATGGCTTGCCCTTGTATAGAAACAATTCTCCCCATTGAGAGAAAAGATCTTTTTACATAAGCCGTATAAGTAATAATATAATTTATTATATGGTCAATTTTCCTATGATGTGTAATGCCTGTGTTTTATTTCCCCAGAAAAATCTGCACCAATATCCACTTCATAGAATTAGTTATTGCGCAGACGACAAGGCTGAAAAACGCTTCTTTAGTTTCATCGCCAAAGAAGCAGACTCCGATAAGCACACCTGTTTTGTCTTTGTCAGTGACAAATTGGTACGTATATCCTGTGTTCATTTTCCATACAGAATAGCGCAATGTAGTTATGCATTGAAATATTTCCAAATATTCTACCTCTTACTTTTAAGAACATGAGCTCATAGTTTAGTGGCTTGAGCCATAGAGGTCCAAAAGAAAAAGTGAACAAAAGTTTCTTTGATGTACAAAAGGCCACCACTCTGCCTATTCTTTCTCTTCTTAAGATATGTAGCTGCAGAAATACCATTGTTTCTTTGTTCAAAGTCTGTCATTGCAAAGGTAATTTTGCACCAGAGAGCACATACACATATAGCCCTGAGATATACAAGTAGCCTGATGAGTTAGAAGGCTGCTAGGTCAGAACAAAATTCCATTTGCAGTATCTTTTCCCTTAGCAGCTTTAGTGAGGATATGATATATAAATCAACCGAGAAACTAGGTCAGAACTTCCTGGGTGTAAGTCAAAAGCAAATTATCAGAGTTTTCCTAGTTTCTTATTATAGCTTGCAAAGACAGAGAGCATCAACTTTACCTTGTGTTATGACTATGAAGATAGATAAATCATTCCCAAGATTTTTCTCAAGAACTTGTCAAGGGTTTTGAAGTGTAAAGCCATCCAAATCTGTCCCATTACCATTACCGTGTACTTTTAGTAAATCTGGAAGCTAAACTGAGATGTACATTGCTAAATGATGGTAAACTAAACAATAGGTATGGCAGCTCCTTCAGTCCTCTCTCAACAAATTATCAAGAAATGTGTCGAAATATGCAAAATTCTTGAACTTCAAGTATCTTGGTGTGGGATTAGATTTGTCATTATAGCTAAAGGTTTAATGTAGATCACTTGAATCAACATAATAAAACATCTTCCACTCCTTCATTGCTAGCTTAAATGAGCATGCAGTTGAAGGAGAAGGCAGTATAAATAAATTAGAATTTTGTAAAACTTTTTTCTATTCAATTACCAGGCAGAGGAGATCACATTAACAATTGGACAGGCTTTTGATCTTGCCTATCGAAGATTTATAGATACATCGAGTCGAGAAGTAGATCTGAGACGTCAGTTACTCCTCCTCCAGAAACGCGTACAAGGTTTAGAAGATGAGAATCAAACTCTTAAAAGCCGAATCTCACAACTTGCTTCTCTTAAAAACAGACCTGATGTGGAGGAGTACATGAAAGAAAATAATGTAAGTACTATTGTAGTAGTGGAGAGCTTGGACAAAATTCACAATGCTTTTAATAAGTTTCATGTGCAGTTCCTTGCATGTCGCATTTACTTTATGAATATAATTTCATCTTTAAACAAACATAAATGCCAGTTACTGTATATTACATGTATTGTTTTTAGGAGTTAGAGGAATTTGGTAGTAATTTTATCACTTGCCATACAGTACTTAATTAGTACTTTCATGTGTAGTGAAAATGTCTTGCTATGAAGCTTGGTTGTATACATTGATGGTTACAAGGTGAATCACAAATATTTTTACTTAAAAGAACAATCATAGAACAGGATATACAGTTATTGAGTTCTGAGCACCCAACAAACAATGTCAGATCATATATACATTCATGAACATTGAGTATGAAAACAAATGCTAAATGCATAACAAGGTAAAAAGATCTTTATCAGTCACATGGGAAATCTCTTACCTATCAGAGCTTGATGTCAAGATGGGGTTTCAGTTATTAGCCTTCTTGGCCTTTCTTAATGATCAGCAAAGCTGGGATGTATAGGATTTGAAGACTTACTTGCACTTTCTGGCCACATTAGTGCCTTCTCAGCACTCGCCATTGCCAAAGGTTTAAAACAGGACAATGGTTGCCAGTTCATCAGACACACTCGACCCAACATATCAGTTTGTGTAGCCTGGGGCTCTCTTTATGGTAGACTTAAAGATTTGACATGAAAGAAAAAATTATAAAGTTGAAAATAAAATAAAGTACATGGCAATGTGTGTTGAAAGGTTTTATGCAAAAAGTAAGAAAAAATGAAAGTTATAAATTATAAACTAAAATACTTTCCTGTACTACACGGTACATAGTGTAAGTATGTCCTGTACTGAATACTGTGTATTTCATGCAAACTTCCTTTACTATGCCAAAAAACCAAGGTGTGGAGACTTGGCTACTCTTGTCAAGCAAACTTAACTTCCTGAGACAATCTGCTGTTTGTGGCTCTCTTGACCTCCTGAGTTCACACTAAAGGGGTGACATGAAGGATTTAAAGAGAAGAGCTGTGCTTGTCACTTAAAAAGTGCCTATGAAGTGCTTGCTTAAGCAAAGGTGTCATGATAGGGGTGTGGTTGTAAGCACTTCAAATGCACACAGCCTTGCACTTTGACACAAGGCGACTGAATTTCTCTTCATGACAAGTTTAAACTTTTACATAAAAAGTGTCAAAAAGTAGCAAATATAGATATTAGAATAGAATTATTAATGTATACAGTTTGTATTTAATACCTTTAATAATTTACATTACTGTATAGGTAAAATAGTGTTTTATCTAGACTCCCTTTACTAGATAATTGAATAGCCTCCTGAGCACGCAGTATAGGCGATGCATTAAGGCTGGGACATGTTTGCCAGCCATAATTAGTTCCTAAGCACTTTGCAAAGTATGGAAGTCAGAGGACTGTTGTCATCACTGTAGGAATGTCTTGGATATTTAGTTAGCTTTCTGTTCATATGGTGATTGACCATTGTCCAAATTGACTAAGGTTGGTTATTTTGGGGTGTAACATATAACTGTTAATATGGCATTTTTTTTTTTTACATTGCTTTTATAAGTTTTAAAGTAGGTGGATGAATAATGTTACTTGTCTTAGTAATATTGAATTAATATTTCAGATCTCTGATTTGTTAACATTGAATGGTGAGAGCAGCACAGATCCTGAATCGACTTCAACAAGTAGTGATGTCCTCTCTCCTCCACCTGTTCCACCTCGTAATGCCCCTAAATCTGAGGGATATGCCAACTTAATCGAGTAAGAGTACTTATATGTTATTGTTATACTTTTTGTCTTTGAGTTTTATTTTTTATTTATGCAGTTTTTCCTCTCATTTTGTACTCTGGTATTGGAAGGCAATGTGTATCAAAGAAGAAAAGAAGAAATTTCACTCAGATCTGCAAATTAATAGATGTTAATCTCAAATTATCATCCATATATTGGTTTTAAATCTTGTAAACTTAGCAGTTTAATTTTATACATTTTGCATTAAGGCAAACGTTGCATGTTTGTACTAACATCTTTGTGCGATATCAACATTTAAGTTTATATGAAGTGAAAACAATTTGAGATGGATTAAAAAGTTTATATGTATGCATTTATGTGTGTACATTATTGAAGAGAAAAATTTTAAATTGTTTTCGGTTTTCAGCTGTTTTTTTGTGGAGAAATATCTTGATTATTGTAATAAAACATCTACATTTTCTTTTATAGTGACATTTTGTCTGAGCCAGTAACATCAAATGGAGCTGGAGACAGCGATGATGATTTTAACCCGCGTGCCGACGAGGCTTCCAAAACAAATGTCAATGGAACAAATGGTTCGACAAGTATGGGCAGTGATGGTGACCAGGAAGATGATGATGATGATGATTTTAATCCGAGAGCAGAGGAGAAAAAGCCACCATCATTTACTCGTACTCCAGCTCCAGAGATGAATGGTTTATCACAAGTATCACTGAGTACGTATATATAGCTTTTCTACCTGAAATTGGTCTCTATCTGGAATTTAGCATTAGCAATACCTTGATCTTGCCCACTATGCACACCAATTAATTGTGAATGGAGTGAATGATTACTATTATAAGAATACCTTGTGTGAATATGATATTTAAAGTTTACTTCATATATTTTCCTTTTACTATTTCTGGACCACATTTAACCACTCATCGCATAAGTGCTGAAGTTGGCACATTCTCCTTCTATTTGATAATGAATATGAGTTGAATCAAATCATTACTAACTAATTCCTACATGGATGATATGAATGATGTAGGTGTTTAGATTGAATTTATAGCCTCTTTATTGTTTTAAATGCTTGTGCAGTGCTAAATGATATATTCTTTCCCATTTTAAACATTTCAAAACATATTAAGTCATACAGATATGCTTAGAGATTTCGCAGATGATATTAGCAATTCATTCCATGTTAGCATGTAGTTAAGCTGAATACCTTGTGCTAAACAACTTTCCTAATATGAACCTAAATATAGTTATGAGAGTCGTCGTCAAATCTTTCAGCTTCTCCCGTCAGGGAGAAGCTTCATATTGCTCTGTTTCCTGCATCCTCCTCTGTCACACCACACAAACTCATGTTCTGCCTTATCTCCTCCGTAAACTCCTTCTTGGCCTGCCTCTCCCCCCCTCCAACTTGACACCTCCATCCCAAGCATCTTTCTTTCAATGTACCCCCTCATCCCTCCCCAGCACATACCCAAACCATCTCGTGTCTCGCCCCTCTCACCAAGACCCCAAATCGTCTTAACTCTGTTGTCTCTAAAACTAAAAAGAACTCTAATTAGGAAATTAAATTCTCTAAACCTAACCCAGCTGGAGGAGAGTAATCTTGTCAAAAAACAAAAAAGTGCAAAAGTTTATAAATTTTCTCATCCCCAGGCCTTTATTAATGAGGGCAGTTTCTGCCTGTCTCGGTGTCACACTCATAAAAAAAAAATAATTAATTGCATGAAGGCAAAATATATATTGTAATGAGTTTGAAGAGGTTTATATAATTGAAGTGTTTTTGTTAATAATTTCAGTTCCTCCACCTCGACCAATGCGAGCACATGAGCAGCAGTCGCAAAATGGCTTATCTGACAACATCTTTGACACTCCCTCAGATCCATTTGGTTCAGCTTCCTTCCCATCACCAACGAGTAACAATGACATATTGGCACACTTCAATGAAATGAAGGTAAGGACTAATGTTCAAAAGGGATTCAGATGTTTGGTTCATGCTATGAAAACCCTAATCTCATAAACTATTCCTCTACTTGCATTAAAGCTATTTTCTACTAATCTAAGGATGTATTAATATTAAAGTTATGTACTTATTTAGCTTACTATGGTACCTTGGTAGTGGTGTGGTCAGAGCACTCAACAAGGGAAGTAACAGCCTTGCGATCAAGCCCACCTCAGGGAGTTATTAAGGGCATCTAACCTTAATTTCCCAGCTCCAACCTATATCCACCTTCATAATGGGAATTAATAGTGACACATAACAGTACAAACAATAACTTCTTTGGCTTATTTCATGACATATTATTCTTTGGGATTGGAGTTAGTGAATATTTTATTACTATATACAAATAGCGGCCATTGTATACGTATGAATGCATTATGTACTTTCCAGGACACTGTAGGTATATATGTATGATCAAATATATGTTTTCCCTTCCAGGCTGGATTCAGTCGTGGTCTTTCATTTGGCACTGCTGATGATGATTTCACGTTGGAAAGTTTGGACCCACTGAAGAATTGAATAATCTTTCATGTTGTATTCTTTTAACCCATATTGATAATGATTTTGAGAATAATTTTTACATCTGTTTTTCTGGCCTTGTCATGAAATATCTGGTTTTGCTTTATCTAATAGAGCTGCAGCGATTATTGATTGATTTTTTTTATGACTCTGAAGAAGAGATGAAGCTTAGTATATCCTTATTGGGAGCTTTCTTGCCATTTGCCCTAAGCTCTCTAATACACGTTGAAAATATTTCTTCTTGAAAGGATTCTGTGTTATCGTATACAGTAAATGGTTTTAAGTTAATGATGCTTTCAGAGTTGGAAATACTTTAGGTTCAAACCTTTTATTTTGATATAGATTTCATCTGCGAAGTGTATTAAAGAGATTGGGAACATTTAAACCTGATGTATTCAAAATTGATGGTAACTCTGTTGATAAAGAATCAGCAACTTTCTTTTGTATTTGAATCTATTCATATGCCTCTTCACCGGCAAATTTTTTCCAAGAATTTAGCAGTACCAGACGAATTATGTTAGAGAAAAATCATGAGAAATCGGTTTTGATATGTCTCATGTTCCTGGTAAGGCTGAGATGCTGTAAGCGGAGTTGCCAGTATGATTAACATAAAAATATTCACATGGATATACGATTAACACGAAAATACTCGCCCAGATGAATAATTAACACGAAAATACTTGCCTTTGCCTTCAGAAGGCTCAGAGAAAGCTGTAATGGACGAGAATGCTTGTTCAAACGTAATTTTGATATGATAACTTTTTGACGAGATATTTTATCCTTGCCAAAAATTGTCAGACAGATGAAAACAAGATATTTTGTTTTTGCCGGGGAAGAGATTAAATAAAGTCATTTTCAAACTGTAAGTAAGACATAAAGTATCTTTACCTGATGTATTTCAGAGAATATGAGTCAAGAAGAGTATTATTGATAGAATAGATTTATGAAGAAAATTAGTATATAGCTACTGAGGAGCTGTAATTACGTATTAAGTTGGAATATTCAAGTATTGATAATGGTCTTATCTACTCAGCGTTACCGTATATATTATATATATAGTTACTATCCTTTGAAAACTGGTGATAACCACATAGTTCTATTATTAAAGTTTTATATAGTTTTATGCGGAAATGTGATAACTCATAATTATTAAGAGTGGACTCTATTAGTAATAGTTTTGTATTTATCATTTTATACTAAAATGAGTGTTTATCATTTCTCTTTGAAGCTGTAGTGTTTTACACCATAGATAATTTTTTTATAGTTTTTTTAAAAGTCTATATAAAAAAATTTTATATGTAGTTTTAGCTTGAATGTATAAATAAGTTGTATTTTGCAATGCATTTTTGTATAATTGGAAAAATATGTATTATTTTTAGGATGAAAATCTTCCTTAATAGTAACATTATCTTCCATGAGAAAGAAGATTGAAGTTATTATAACAATATTTAAAAATTACCACTGTCTTCTTTCTCTCTTTTGGTTACAGTCAGTGTCTGATTATTACAGTCAGTGACTGATGTCTATAGAGTCATACAGCAAACATGAGTTTTACATGCAAATTCTGTTGTTACAATACAAAAACAGATACCTAGAGTCACAAACTTTATTGGGAATGACATTTTTAGATAACAAATGAAGTAATGCATAATGTATATGATATCATCACTATTATATTTATTAAGAATTATTCAGTTAATAAATGAACAATGCATGATACAGTATAATATTTAATACACATATTTGCACAATACTGTTTCTATAATGCCTTTTCTCATATCAGAGTCGATCGATGATTTAGAATTATATGGATATAAAAAAAATGGTCACATATGTTGTTAATTAGAATATTGTATAATTTTTTGCAAAAATTTTGTCTTCTACAACTACATCTTTGCCCATTTACACTGTGAATAACCTAAGTAAGGTTGGGGGGGGGGGGGGAATTGTAGCGGCCCTTTATCCCCTAGGAGCTATGAGGAGTGATCGAGATATAGTAGCCTCTGGTGAACGTGTGTGCTTTTACTCACCTCCCTCCTTACAAGGAGGGTTAATGCTAATGCATATGTATATGTATGAACTGCCAGTAAAAGCAAGAAGACACAAATAAAGGAAGAAAACTTTAAGTTAAAATATATGACTATTGAAACAATAACCACACATAACTGATAAAGGTTACAATGTTATAACAGTTTACACACATTTTTGCATCATATATATAATGAGACAAAAAATTATGCCTAAAGGCCAAACCCCCCAAAATATGTAATGGGAATGAAACACTCATGGAAGTACAGTATAGTAGAAGATATAGTTAAATTAACTAAGCTTTCAGCTTGATGTCTGAGGCTCTACTTTTTTTTCAAGGTGTCCATGACATAAATACATAGACAATATCACCATTCTCCCTTGTAAGGGGATGGCCTAGTCAGAGCACACACTCATTCACCAGAAGCTAAACATATCTCGGTCATTTCATCGTAACACTGTCTCATTATTATAAGCAATATATGTAGAGAAAAAATACCGTATCAACTGATATTAATTTGGCTTACTGTTGCTAACATGTTATGATGAAGGATGCTAATGGTCTCATGTTCAGTTAAATCAGAGAACACTTTATTGTGTTTCATATTTTACTAATGAAATAATTTATGTACGACAATATGACTTCATGGGGAAGAGGTGTTCTAAGAAGTTTGTATTTTTCGTGTTATGACGTCTCTTCAGTAACTAACAATATCCAGATAATCTAGTATTCCACAGACTATATATAATACTATAATGACTATTCTATGGGACCTTTTTCATTTATTTAAGAGAACTTTTAAGTTTGCTTAAGTCTCATACAGTATTCCCAAAGCATAATTAGGAAGAGTTGTATTATTTTCTATCGTCTCTTTATTCTTTTCCTCATCAAGATGCTTCTCCTTCTGGAGCCATCTGGCAGTTGACTCTTTCCAGCTGGGCTTGTTACATGTCTTATAACAATAATAATGATAATAATAAAAGAGGTATTCTGAGACTGATAATATTATCTACACACTGTTATGTACTTGCAGCATGACGGACAATACCCAGTCTTCCTCCCTTTATATCTTTATCTCAATACAATATAGTTAAGCTTATTTCAATGCAAATACAGGTACATAAATTTCTGTAAGATATACTCTTATATTCGTCTTTTTATTTTATGCGGAAGACATTATTTTTTAACTGTATTCAGCAGATTTTGCTGTTATCATAACTCAAGTCAGTATGGTACTAATTAAGATGGTAAATAAGATCAGCATTTCTGTTTATTTATATGATGCCATTCCAAGAGAAATTGTCATTGCATTCCTGGATTCATGACAAGAATATTTCAGTTGAAATGCATAGGGTTATTCTGAATGGTAATAGGATAACTTTTCAAGTGTTATAAACAGCATCATTCCAAGCTAAATTCCAAGTGATGTAAACGGCACCATTCCAGGATATATTCCAAGTGGTATATATAACATAATTTCAAAAACTATGCATGATGTCGGGTGATTAAGACTGCTGAGCAGTGCATCAGTTCTGTATATAACTTGTATTCCTTTTATTTCATCTTTAAAATGCATTTTTATGATAACTTAGTTTTAATTTAACTCTGCTAATGGTAGGTTGACATTTATTTAATAGTTTATTCATTTTATACTCTTTCTTTTTTACGTAAGTGACCATATGACATGTATTTTCAGATATATCCTGTTTTAAGGCCGAGTCCCCTTGCATAGTCACTAACACTAGCACGTAGTCTCTGTAAATAAAATGTATATATCCGGATTATTATTGGTTTTATTACAGATACCTTTTCCTGTTTTATATTTAAATATTTCATAACTCTACTTTTCTGAATTTCAGTGATTGGTATATTTCTTATTTAAAAGAAAAATTGAAAGTGATGATGTCGTGTTATCAGGTCTGCCTTGGGGTTTTGAGAGTCAACAATTCTCTTACAGGAAATGTTGCCGTTATTTGATGTATGCTTTCAAGCTACTTCTATAGGTCCGGAATTAGGAATATGGTGAATCATAAAATTATATCTTGTCTTTATCTTTAAGAGTGTTTGTGCAATGAACCATGAAAAGTAACTCCCTTCCCACATCTCTTATGAGTATGTTTGTGCAACATTTTATTCCTGCAATTAATCCCCATTGATATGAGGGAAGACTTTTAAAATCAGAAACTCCCTCCATTGTTTTCAATTAGACTCTTTGTCATGAAGGCATACAGGTTATGAAAGGTAATGATTCTGACAGACCAGCATTACCTAATGGAAAAAATGCTACCATTAAAAAGAATTGTTACCTCTCGATTTGACTCACGATGCAGTATGCCTAATTTTATCACCGAATAGTCAGGTCTGGGTTATTCATGGAGTTGCTACCAGGAATGACAGCTAGCCTAAGCTATGGAGGGCAAGCTGTCTAGGAGAAGGTAAGATGTCCAGCTCAAGTGCTAAGGTAAGTTATGTCTTGTCAGGCAGAGGCTTTTGAAGGAAAAATTCAAAACAATAATTACCATGCATAAGAGGATAAGGCCAGAAAACTTTTTATATTTAACCCAATTTGGCTTCTACCAGATGGAATATTTAATCAAATGAATGTGTCAGTGATTAAATATGTAGAGTACATGAAAAGGCATCTGGAGCCTTCCAAATATGGTGACAATTTTGTAAAAATTATTCCTAGACACATATAAATTTACTAAAGGAACCTTGGTAATCAACTATATTCCTCTACATGAGAGAAGCATTTAGGGTGCCAAGCTTTATAATTAAATATAAAACTGGAATATTGACCTCAAGCATAGGCTTACTTAAGAGGCATTTCTTTTGGATCACAATATGTAATGTGTTGAGAATGAGTAAGAGTACATGAAGACCCATGTTTCGGTATTTAATAGCAAACGAAAAACTAAAAAACCTGAGAATGAAAGGGATATTACATAGTGCCAATACATTGGCTGATTTGTCTATAGAAAGGTATTAAAATGTTCCAGTTAAGGCCGAGTACACTTCTAAGTAAATGTTAGGATATCTTCAGACATTATAGATAAATATATGCTTAGAAATATTTACATGACTTATGTGAATATGCAAAACCCTTCAGAAGTCTGTACTTAAAAAATTACAGTATTTACAAGCAAGAGAAATTCTAGAGACATGCTAAAGCTGGTGGCAGATATGAAATATCAGTTAAGGGGAAAGGCTGAAAAACTTGGACTCATCACTACATGAAGTCAGAAAAGAGGAAGGATACTTTAACGGTTTTTAAAATTGTTACAGATTTGATAAAGTTGATAGAAAGCGATACTTTGATATAAGGTTAAGAGGTCATAGTTTGAAACTTTGCAATAGTAGTTCTTTAAAGGATATAGGAAAACAATGATCTTAAATGATAAACTCATGCATAGTTTTTTGAAGAAAAAAATATGCTATATCTGCTGTTGAATTATAAAGAGAAAACAACCTAGGGATGGGGAGCTACAAGCATGGGAACTTTCCTGAGAGCACAATCAGGTAAATGCTCTCTCTCTCTCTCTCTCTCTCTCTCTCTCTCTCTCTCTCTCTCTCTCTCTCTCTCTCTCTCTCTCTCTCTCTCTCTCGCATGCACACAGTTCTATGCTTAACATCTTTTTGCCAACGTATCACCCATACCTCCTCAGCCCATGCCCAAACCTTGTCAGTCTCATCTCTCCATTTCACCTTTTTCCTCTCATCCAATTCCGACACACCACACATCCTTGTGTCATCCTTCACCACATCAGCAAACCACTTTGGCTTACCACTCCCCTCCCTGCCTGGCACTTCCATCCTCCATAGTCATCAAATAATGTTTAATTTTGTACTTGTCATACAGTTTAGTCATTTATGTAATCAATGGTCTGTAGAGTTCATATTCATCTTGCAATCAACAAAGAAAATTCTCACTCTGGCTTCATGCAAAAAAAAAAATAATAATAATAATAATGATCATGAGGAGAGTTAAGTGGTCACTATTATTATTATTATTATTATTATTATTATTATTATTATTATTATTATTATTATTATTATTATTATTATTATTATTATTATTATTATTATTATTATTATTTAAAACCAATGTTATTATTACCATTTTTATTATTAGTATTAATATTATTATTATTAACCCCCTAAAGTAAGGGAGCAAGAATACTTCCTCCGTGTTCCCCTGTATGTCGTAATAGCCGACTAAATGGGGTGGAGCGGGAAGAGTGGGCATGCATTCTCTGTATTTTCTTCCCTCCAAGACTCAAGGTATTTTGCTTTGACTCAGCCACCTCCCTTATAAGGCGAAATATGGCTCTTGCATATAGATAGGATATTGTTTAGAAAGGTAGATCACATGATATGATGAGGCGTCATTCTGGTAGATCAAATTAGGAATGTAGATCACATACTAAAGTAGCACCCATTAGTCAATGTGGGATAAACCCATTTATTTTAAAAGCGACTTTGGAATACAATTCTAGCTCTTTTGAAAACAAATATTGCTATAACGAGGTTTAGAATTCATCCTCAGTGGAGGCTCGACAAGACTTTTTAACTCCAGGAGACGACTTCCGTGTTTTGGCAAGTGATTTACAAATCATTAAAGATAACGCATAAGCTCGCTAAAACATTGTTTCTTATTCCACAATATTCGTTGGAGATATTCAACTCCAGACACAGTGATTGGTTATAATATAGCGTGTGAAAGGTCCCTACAGAGTACAGTACTAGAGATTACGCATGATGAAATAAAACTTAGACAACAAAGTAATGTAAAGGTGTCCCACTATTATTAAAGCGTGTGAGCTCACTAGAAATAACAACAAAAAAGTCACACAACTGTTTCCTGTAGTTGACAAAGACGAGTTTCATCCAGACGCCAAATAAACAGGGGAGACACCTGTACAAATAAACTAATTACCTTGCAGAAGACTAGCCATTTGAAATCCAGATTAACCTCCAGCTGAATTATTCTGATAGAAAAAAATAGCCAAATAGATAAATAGATTAATAAATGACTAACCTATATACGCATAGGTAAATGTTCCTCTTTCCAGAACCTTCCCTGTCTGCCGAGCTAGTCTGTTGAGGTAATATGTAAAAAGCGTTAATGAGATACTGCTTTCAGGAATAACAGTACTAGGCTCTATTTGTGTTTACCTAATTGTGTTTACGCGAAAGAGCCCAAAGCTCGTATCTTCCCGTCTCCTGATCGGTTCCATTTTAGACTTAGTGATACTTATCATACCTGTCCTTAAAACTATGGATTGAGATAGCATTAACTACCTCCTCGCTTAGCCAATTCCAATTATCAACTACTCTTACACTGAAAAAGTATTTCCTTACATCCTGCAAAGAACTTTTCTTACGAAGTTTCAAACTATGACCTCTAGTTCTAGAGCCAGCCATATCAAAATATCGATCCCTATCCACTCTATCATAACCATGAAGGAATTTAAAGACTGTCACCATATCCCCCCTCACTCTTCTAGCTTCGAGTGATGGTAAGTCTAATTCCCTCAGCCTCTCATCATAACTGAGATTGCGTATATCTGGCACCAGTTTCGTGGCATGTCTTTGAACTTTTTCAAGCTTAGCTATGTGCTTTTTCAAGTGTGGATTCCAAAAGGGGGCTGCATATTCGAGTTTTGGCCTCACATAGGTTACATAAATATTTCTGAACATTTCCTTGTCCATGTGCCTGAAGGCTACCCTTACATTTGATAAGAATGCATATGCTGTCCTTACTATGCCATTTATATGTATTTCTGGAGACAAATCTGCCAGTATGTTTACTCCTAGATCTCTCTCATTTTCTGTCTCTTGAAGTTGTACTCCAGCCACCGAGTAGTCAAGCTTGGGCCTTCTTGCACTTGTACCCATTCTCATTACCTTACATTTTGAAGTACTGAATTTCATTAGCCACTTTTCTGACCTCTCATGCCGATTATTTAGATCCTCCTGAAGTTCTCTACCATTGTTCTCGTTTTTTACTTTCTTCACAATCTTTGCATCATCTGCAAACATATTCATGAATGAATTTACAGACTCTGGTAGGTCATTTACATATACAAGAAACAAAAGTGGCCCTAAAACTGAACCCTGTGGAACTCCACTACTAACTCTTCTCCATTCAGACACTGTCTTACTCTAACCATCTGTTCCCTTCCTTCTAAGTAAGTTTTTATCCATTCCAAAACATTTCCACCTATTCTAGCCATTGAGTGCAGCTTCCTAATAAGTCTCCCATGTGGAACAGTGTCAAACGCTTTCTGGAAGTCTAGGAATATGCAATCTGCCCAGCCCTCTCTTTCCTGTAAGATTTGGCTTACCGCATCATAAAATTCTAATAAGTTTGTTACTGTTGATCTACCTTCTCTGAAGCCATGTTGCCTCACTGACAAAAAGTTGAAGGATTCCAAGTGAAGAGAGATATGTTTCCTTAGTAGTTTCTCCATAACTTTGCAAACTATGCTGGTCAAGGAAACTGGTGTATAGTTCAGAGCCGTATGCCCCTTTCCCTTTTTGAAGATAGGTATCACATTTGCTTGTTTCCAGCATCTTGGAATCTCCCCCGACTCCAGTGACTCCTTAAATATGATACTTAGTGCCACTGATATTGTGCTTGCGCATTTTTTAAGCACATGAGGGGATATGTCATCAGGACCTGTAGCTTTAAGAACATCTAAATCCATCAGCGCTTTGCATACCTCTGTGGCTGTAAGGTTGATGTTCTCTGATGCTGGCCCTTGAGCTTTTATCACTGCAATCTGAGGGGGTGGGGTATTTTCTACTGTAAATACTGACTGAAACTCCTTGTTCAATTCTTTGCAGATCTCTTCATCCGTCTCAGTGATGCTTCCATCTGCTCTCTTTAGCCTTAAAACCTGTTCTTTTACCTTCAGTTTTCCTCTGATAAAGCTGAGGAAAAGCTTGGGATTTTCTTTAGCCTTCCTGGTGATGTCCCTCTCATAATCTCTCTCTGCCTCTCTCCTTTTACTTAGGTAGTCATTTCTTGCTCTTTTGTAGGTTTGCCAGGCATTTATGTTTTTTCTCCTCCTATACCTTTTCCAGCATTTGTCTCTCCACTCCTTAGCTCTTTTACACCCATTATCGAACCATTTCTCTCTGTGTGTGTATGCATACATACACACATACTACAGGGCATAGTTTGAAGCTTCGTAAGAAAAGTTCTTTGCAGGATGTAAGGAAATACTTTTTCAGTGTAAGAGTAGTTGATAATTGGAATTGGCTAAGCGAGGAGGTAGTTAATGCTATCTCAATCCATAGTTTTAAGGACAGGTATGATAAGTATCACTAAGTCTAAAATGGAACCGATCAGGAGACGGGAAGATACGAGCTTTGGGCTCTTTCCCGCAAACACAATTAGGTAATCACATACAAATATATATATATATATATATATATATTATATATATATATATATATATATATATATATATATATATATATATATATATATATATATATATATATATATATATATATATATATGTGTGTGTGTGTGTGCGTGTGTGTGTGTGTGTGTGTGATTACCTAATTGTGATTACCTAATTGTGCTTACGGGAAAGAGCCCAAAGCTCGTATCTTCCCGTCTCCTGATCGGTTCCATTTTAGACTTAGTGATACTTATCGTACCTGTCCTTAAAACTATGGATTGAGATAGCATTAACTACCTCCTCGCTTAGCCAATTCCAATTATCAACTACTCTTACACTGAAAAAGTATTTCCTTACATCCTGCAAAGAAGTTTTCTTACGAAGCTTCAAACTATGACCTCTAGTTCTAGAGCCAGCCATATCGAAATATCGATCCCTATCCACTCTATCATAACCATGAAGGAATTTAAAGACTGTCACCATATCCCCCCTTACTATTCTAGCTTCGAGTGATGGCAAGTCTAATACCCTCAGCCTCTCATCATAACCGAGATTGCGTATTTCTGGCACCAGTTTCGTGGCATGTCTTTGAACTTTTTCAAGCTTAGCTATGTGCTTTTTCAAGTGTGGATTCCAAAAGGGGGCTGCATATTCGAGTTTTGGCCTCACATAGGTTACATAAATATTTCTGAACATTTCCTTGTCCATGTGCCTGAAGGCTACCCTTACATTTGATAAGAATGCATATGCTGCCCTTACTACGCCATTTATATGTATTTCTGGAGACAGATCTGCCAGTATGTTTACTCCTAGATCTCTCTCATTTTCTGTCTCTTGAAGTTGTACTCCAGCCACCGAGTAGTCAAGCTTGGGCCTTCTTGCACTTGTACCCATTCTCATTACCTTACATTTTGAGGTATTGAATTTCATTAGCCACTTTTCTGACCACTCATGCCGATTATTTAGATCCTCCTGAAGTTCTCTACCATTGTTCTCGTTTTTTACTTTCTTCACAGTCTTTGCATCATCTGCAAACATATTCATGAATGAATTTACAGACTCTGGTAGGTCATTTACATATACAAGGAACAAAAGTGGCCCTAAAACTGAACCCTGTGGAACTCCATTACTAACTCTTCTCCATTCAGACACTGAGTGTCTTACTCTAACCCTCTGTTCCCTTCCTTCTAAGTAAGATTTTATCCATTCCAAGACATTTCCACCTATTCTAGCCATTGATTGCAGCTTCCTAATAAGTCTCCCATGTGGAACAGTGTCAAACGCTTTCTGGAAGTCTAGGAATATGCAATCTGCCCAGCCCTCTCTTTCCTGTAAGATTTGGCTTACCTCATCATAAAATTCTAATAAGTTTGTTACTGTTGATCTTCCTTCTCTGAAGCCATGTTGCCTCACTGACAAAAAGTTGAAGGATTCCAAGTGAAGAGAGATATGTTTCCTTAGTAGTTTCTCCATAACTTTGCAAACTATGCTGGTCAAGGAAACTGGTCTATAGTTCAGAGCCGTATCCCTCCTTCCCTTTTTGAAGATAGGTATCACATTTGCTTGTTTCCAGCATCTTGGAATCTCCCCCGACTCCAGTGACTCCTTAAATATGATACTTAGGGCCACTGATATTGTGTTTGCGCATTTTTTAAGCACATGAGGGGATATGTCATCAGGACCTGTAGCTTTATGAACATCTAAATCCATCAGCGCTTTGCATACCTCTGTGGCTGTAAGGTTGATGTTCTCTAATACCGGCCCTTGAGCTTCTATCACTGCAATCTGAGGGGGTGGGGTATTTTCTACTGTAAATACTGACTGAAACTCCTTGTTCAATTCTTTGCAGATCTCTTCGTCCGTCTCAGTGATGCTTCCATCCGCTCTCTTTAGCCTTAAAACCTGTTCTTTTACCTTCAGTTTTCATCTGATAAAGCTGTGGAAAAGCTTGGGATTTTCTTTAGCCTTCCTGGTGATGTCCCTCTCATAATCTCTCTCTGCCTCTCTCCTTTTACTTAGGTAGTCATTTCTTGCTCTTTTGAAGGTTTGTCAGGCATTTATGTTTTTTCTCCTCCTATACCTTTTCCAGCATTTGTCTCTCCACTCCTTAGCTCTTTTACACCCATTATCGAACCATTTCTCTCTGGCATGAATTACACCTACTTTGGTGACAGGTATGCAGCAATCTACTATCTTCCCATATTTCTCACAAAAGATGTCATACATTTCTTGTACAGATTTGTTGTAAAATAAGGTTCTCCAGTCAATAACTGCAAAAAGCTCATTCATTTTGATGTAATCTCCTTTCGGATAGTTCCTCCTCATGTCC
This sequence comes from Halocaridina rubra, assembly GCA_037179515.1. Taxonomy (NCBI): domain Eukaryota; kingdom Metazoa; phylum Arthropoda; class Malacostraca; order Decapoda; family Atyidae; genus Halocaridina; species Halocaridina rubra. The sequence goes on from JAXCGZ010002115.1 coordinate 73,965, forward strand.
TCAGTGCCTCTACTCTCAGGAAGAATGTCTTCAATGATATACTCCATCAACAACACACAGTGGTCGCTCTTTCCAATTGGTGGTTCATACTCAATATTTTCAATATCCAACACATTATCTGTGAACACTAGATCAAGTAGTGATGGCTCATCCCCACCCCTGGCTCTTGTTGGTTCCATTACATGTTAGTGTAGGAAATTCCCTTGTACGCAATCTAGGAATCTTGTCCCAAATGAATCCTCACCACTGTGTGGGTCAAGATTTATCCAATCTATCTCTTTATGATTAAAGTCTCCCATAATCAAAATCCTACATTTTTTCTCCCATGCCATGTTAACAACTGAGTTTATGACTTCAATAGTACCTATATGACTTTCCTCATAAATTTCAAGCCTATTTTGGTTCCTTGGTGGGTTGTATACAACAGTTATTATAATGCTCTCTGACCCAGTATTTATGCGAGCAACAAGAAATTCCCTGAACTCACTTTCTATAGCCAAGTTTATTTCTTCAACTTGAATCCTCTCACTTATGAGCAGCGCTATCCCTCCACCAGTCCTCTCAGATCTTTCAACCCTTAGTATTCTGAAGCCCTTAGGAAAAACTGTGACACAGTTTATGTCCTCACTCAACTTAGTCTCTGTAATTGCTACTATATCTGCCTTACTGTTGTGAATCCTATCTTTTAATTCTACTGCCTTACCAGCTAATCCATCAGCATTTGTGTATAACAATCTTAATGAGGCCCCATCCCCTGATCTTCTGTCATTATCTTCTTTATCTCCCCTTTGTCTGGAAGTATTCTGTAACGAAAATTTTTCTTTTCTTCTTCATATCTTTCATCATTTAACCTTCTTGCCTCTTGCAACAAGTTTTTGATCTTTCCCATCTCTTCCTGTGTTCTGTATCGTCTAATGAACACTTCTTTGCATTCTTGAAGGTCTTTTAGACTTTTTTTTCTCAACAATATTTCCCTACATGTTTCCCCTCTCTCAAAGGTTACTTTTGTTGGTCTCGGCTTTCCTTCCCTCGAATATTTACCTAGTTGGTGTATGTTTACAATATCCTCAGGACCACATACTACTCCAAGCTTTCTTATCAGGTCTACAATGCTAGCTTTATTTTCTTCAAGTCTCCCCTGCCATGTTGGCTCCTGGGATTCACTTATGCCTGAGATTACCACTGTCTTCTCCTTATCAAGTGCCTGTCTGATGAGTGGGTTTGCCCTTTCCATCACAACGTCTTTCATTTTTTCGATTACTGTCTCTTTATAGTCAACTGTTTGTATGTTTTCCAGTGCCACCACCTTTACAGCCTCTTTTACTGCCACATTCCCCTTTAGTGCATCAGCAAAGGACGTTTTCATGGCATCATTTTCCATATTCAGCTCCTGGAACTCTTTTCTGAACTGTTCAATGTTTTCCTTAATCTGAACATTCCAAGCAGCAATCTCGTCTCTCTCAGAAAGAGCAGTGAACTAACATCTAATTCCTTTAGGTTGTCATTCAGCTGTTTGTTTTTATCTTCTTGTTTAGAAATTCTAGATTCTAGTTGACTCTTTTCCCCTTCCAGCTTCTTTATTCTTTTTTCTAGTTCCTCTCTCTCCTGCCCTTGTGCTTTATTTGCTTCCTCCAAAGATCTTATTTGTTCTCTGAGTGTTTCATTCTCTTTCATTTCTCCATCCATATTCCGAATTTTATCATCAAGGCTTATAACCATTTCCTCTAACTTCTTGATTCTCTGTTTAAGTCCCCTGATGACTACCCCTTCTCCCGACCCATGGGTGGGAGAGGTTTGGGACAGAGATGGCTTCATTTTTATGTTCTCCCTCTCACAGAATATAGAAAGAAGACGAGAAAGAGGAAAAAAAAGAAAAGAGAAAAACTTCTAATTTAGCTTCACACAGAATTTTTATATCTCCATATAAGTGCTATTTAGTGACTCAGTTTGTCTCCTTTCTGGTAACACACATCTTAACTTAAAAACTTGACCATGGTAATTTAAGTATAAAAAGAAAAAGAAAAACAAAAGTCAAACCTGAAGTGTGTGTGTGTGTGTGTGTGTGTGTGTGTGTGTGTGTGTGTGTGTGTGTGTGTGTGTTTGTGTGTGTGATTACCTAATTGTGATTACCTAATTGTGTTTACGGGAAAGAGCCCAAAGCTCGTATCTTCCCGTTTCCTTATCGGTTCCATTTTAGACTTAGTGATACTTATCATACCTGTCCTTAAAACTATGGATTGAGATAGCATTAACTACCTCCTCGCTTAGCCAATTCCAATTATCAACTACTCTTACACTGAAAAAGTATTTTCTTACATCCTGCAAAGAAGTTTTCTTTCGAAGCTTCAAACTATGACCTCTAGTTCTAGAGCCAGCCATATCAAAATATCGATCCCTATCCACTCTACCATAACCATGAAAGAATTTAAAGACTGTCACCATATCCCCCCTCACTCTTCTAGCTTCGAGTGATGGTAAGTCTAATTCCCTCAGCCTCTCATCATAACCGAGATTGCGTATTTCTGGCACCAGTTTCGTGGCATGTCTTTGAACTTTTTCAAGCTTAGCTATGTGCTTTTTCAAGTGCAGATTCCAAAAGGGGGCTGCATACTCGAGTTTTGGCCTCACATAGGTTACATAAATATTTCTGAACATTTCCTTGTCCATGTGCCTGAAGGCTACCCTTACATTTGATAAGAATGCATATGCCGCCCTTACTATGCCATTTATATGTATTTCTGGAGACAAATCTGCCAGTATGTTTACTCCTAGATCTCTCTCATTTTCTGTCTCTTGAAGTTGTACTCCAGCCACCGAGTAGTCAAGCTTGGGCCTTCTTGCACTTGTACCCATTCTCATTACCTTACATTTTGAAGTATTGAATTTCATTAGCCACTTTTCTTACCACTCACTCAGATTATTTAGATCCTCCTGAAGTTCTCTACCATTGTTCTCGTTTTTTACTTTCTTCACAATCTTTGCATCATCTGCAAACATATTCATGAATGAATTTACAGACTCTGGTAGGTCATTTACATATACAAGGAACAAAAGTGGCCCTAAAACTGAACCCTGTGGAACTCCACTACTAACTCTTTTCCATTCAGACACTGAGTGTCTTACTCTAACCCTCTGTGTGTGTGATTACCTAATTGTGATTACCTAATTGTGTTTACGCGAAAGAGCCCAAAGCTCGTATCTTCCCGTCTGCTGATCGGTTCCATTTTAGACTTAGTCATACTTATCATACCTGTCCTTAAAACTATGGATTGAGATAGCATTAACTACCTCCTCGCTTAGCCAATTCCAATTATCAACTACTCTTACACTGAAAAAGTATTTCCTTACATCCTGCAAAGAAGTTTTCTTACGAAGTTTCAAACTATGACCTCTAGTTCTAGAGCCAGCCATATCAAAATATCGATCCCTATCCACTCTATCATAACCATGAAGGAATTTAAAGACTGTCACCATATCCCCCCTCACTCTTCTAGCTTCGAGTGATGGCAAGTCTAATTCCCTCAGCCTCTCATCATAACAGATTGCGTATATCTGGCACCAGTTTCGTGGCATGTCTTTGAACTTTTTCAAGCTTAGCTATGTGCTTTTTCAAGTGTGGATTCCAAAAGGGGGCTGCATATTCGAGTTTTGGCCTCACATAGGTTACATAAATATTTCTGAACATTTCCTTGTCCATGTGCCTGAAGGCTACCCTTACATTTGATAAGAATGCATATGCCGCCCTTACTATGCCATTTATATGTATTTCTGGAGACAAATCTGCCAGTATGTTTACTCCTAGATCTCTCTCATTTTCTGTCTCTTGAAGTTGTACTCCAGCCACCGAGTAGTCAAGCTTGGGTCTTCTTGCACTTGTACCCATTCTCATTACCTTACATTTTGAAGTACTGAATTTCATTAGCCACTTTTCTGACCTCTCATGCAGATTATTTAGATCCTCCTGAAGTTCTCTACCATTGTTCTCGTTTTTTACTTTCTTCACAATCTTTGCATCATCTGCAAACATATTCATGAATAAATTTACAGACTCTGGTAGGTCATTTACATATACAAGGAACAAAAGTGGCCCTAAAACTGAACCCTGTGGAACTCCACTACTAACTCTTCTCCATTCAGACACTGAGTGTCTTACTCTAACCCTCTGTGAGTGTGATTACCTAATTGTGATTACCTAATTGTGTTTACGCGAAAGAGCCCAAAGCTCGTATCTTCCCGTCTGCTAATCGGTTCCATTTTAGACTTAGTCATACTTATCATACCTGTCCTTAAAACTATGGATTGAGATAGCATTAACTACCTCCTCGCTTAGCCAATTCCAATTATCAACTACTCTTACACTGAAAAAGTATTTCCTTACATCCTGCAAAGAACTTTTCTTACGAAGTTTCAAACTATGACCTCTAGTTCTAGAGCCAGCCATATCAAAATATCGATCCCTATCCACTCTATCATAACCATGAAGGAATTTAAAGACTGTCACCATATCCCCCCTCACTCTTCTAGCTTCGAGTGATGGTAAGTCTAATTCCCTCAGCCTCTCATCATAACAGATTGCGTATATCTGGCACCAGCTTCGTGGCATGTCTTTGAACTTTTTCAAGCTTAGCTATGTGCTTTTTCAAGTGTGGATTCCAAAAGGGGGCTGCATATTCGAGTTTTGGCCTCACATAGGTTACATAAATATTTCTGAACATTTCCTTGTCCATGTGCCTGAAGGCTACCCTTACATTTGATAAGAATGCATATGCTGCCCTTACTATGCCATTTATATGTATTTCTGGAGACAAATCTGCCAGTATGTTTACTCCTAGATCTCTCTCATTTTCTGTCTCTTGAAGTTGTACTCCAGCCACCGAGTAGTCAAGCTTGGGCCTTCTTGCACTTGTACCCATTCTCATTACCTTACATTTTGAAGTACTGAATTTCATTAGCCACTTTTCTGACCTCTCATGCAGATTATTTAGATCCTCCTGAAGTTCTCTACCATTGTTCTCGTTTTTTACTTTCTTCACAATCTTTGCATCATCTGCAAACATATTCATGAATGAATTTACAGACTCTGGAAGGTCATTTACATATACAAGGAACAAAAGTGGCCCTAAAACTGAACCCTGTGGAACTCCACTACTAACTCTTCTCCATTCAGACACTGAGTGTCTTACTCTAACCCTCTATGTGTGTGATTACCTAATTGTGATTACCTAATTGTGTTTACGCGAAAGAGCCCAAAGCTCGTATCTTCCCGTCTGCTGATCGGTTCCATTTTAGACTTAGTCATACTTATCATACCTGTCCTTAAAACTATGGATTGAGATAGCATTAACTACCTCCTCGCTTAGCCAATTCCAATTATCAACTACTCTTACACTGAAAAAGTATTTCCTTACATCCTGCAAAGAACTTTTCTTACAAAGTTTCAAACTATGACCTCTAGTTCTAGAGCCAGCCATATCAAAATATCGATCCCTATCCACTCTATCATAACCATGAAGGAATTTAAAGACTGTCACCATATCCCCCCTCACTCTTCTAGCTTCGAGTGATGGTAAGTCTAATTCCCTCAGCCTCTCATCATAACAGATTGCGTATATCTGGCACCAGTTTCGTGGCATGTCTTTGAACTTTTTCAAGCTTAGCTATGTGCTTTTTCAAGTGTGGATTCCAAAAGGGGGCTGCATATTCGGGTTTTGGCCTCACATAGGTTACATAAATATTTCTGAACATTTCCTTGTCCATGTGCCTGAAGGCTACCCTTACATTTGATAAGAATGCATATGCTGCCCTTACTATGCCATTTATATGTATTTCTGGAGACAAATCTGCCAGTATGCTTACTCCTAGATCTCTCTCATTTTCTGTCTCTTGAAGTTGTACTCCAGCCACCGAGTAGTCAAGCTTGGGCCTTCTTGCACTTGTACCCATTCTCATTACCTTGCATTTTGAAGTATTGAATTTCATTAGCCACTTTTCTGACCACTCATGCAGATTATTTAGATCCTCCTGAAGTTCTCTACCATTGTTCTCGTTTTTTACTTTCTTCACAATCTTTGCATCATCTGCAAACATATTCATGAATGAATTTACAGACTCTGGTAGGTCATTTACATATACAAGGAACAAAAGTGGCCCTAAAACTGAACCCTGTGGAACTCCACTACTAACTCTTCTCCATTCAGACACTGTCTTACTCTAACCATCTGTTCCCTTCCTTCTAAGTAAGTTTTTATTCATTCCAAAACATTTCCACCTATTCTAGCCATTGGGTGCAGCTTCCTAATAAGTCTCAAATGTGGAACAGTGTCTAACGCTTTCTGGAAGTCTAGGAATATGCAATCTGCCCAGCCCTCTCTTTCCTGTAAGATTTGGCTTACCTCATCATAAAATTCTAATAAGTTTGTTACTGTTGATCTTCCTTCTCTGAAGCCATGTTGCCTCACTGACAAAAAGTTGAAGGATTCCAAGTGAAGAGAGATATGTTTCCTTAGTAGTTTCTCCATAACTTTGCAAACTATGCTTGTCAAGGAAACTGGTGTATAGTTCAGAGCCGTATCCCTCTTTCCCTTTTTGAAGATAGGTATCACATTTGCTTGTTTCCAGCATCTTGGAATCTCCCCCGACTCCAGTGACTCCTTAAATATGATACTTAGTGCCACTGATATTGTGTTTGCGCATTTTTTAAGCACATGAGGGGATATGTCATCAGGACCTGTAGCTTTAAGAACATCTAAATCCATCAGCGCTTTGCATACCTCTGTGGCTGTAAGGTTGATGTTCTCTGATACTGGCCCTTGAGCTTTTATCACTGCAATCTGAGGGGGTGGGGTATTTTCTACTGTAAATACTGACTGGAACTCCTTGTTGAATTCTTTGCAGATCTCTTCATCCGTCTCAGTGATGCTTCCATTTGCTCTCTTTAGCCTTAAAACCTGTTCTTTTACCTTCAGTTTTCCTCTGATAAAGCTGTGGAAAAGCTTGGGATTTTCTTTAGCCTTCCTGGTGATGTCCCTCTCATAATCTTTCTCTGCGTCTCTCCTTTTACTTAGGTAGTCATTTCTTGCTCTTTTGTAGGTTTGCCAGGCATTTATGTTTTTTCTCCTCCTATACCTTTTCCAGCATTTGTCTCTCCACTCCTTAGCTCTTTTACACCCATTATCGAACCATTTCTCTCTGTGTGTGTATGCATACATACACACATACTACAGGGCATAGTTTGAAGCTTCGAAAGAAAAGTTCTTTGCAGGATGTAAGGAAATACTTTTTCAGTGTAAGAGTAGTTGATAATTGGAATTGGCTAAGCGAGGAGGTAGTTAATGCTATCTCAATCCATAGTTTTAAGGACAGGTATGATAAGTATGACTAAGTCTAAAATGGAACCGATCAGGAGACGGGAAGATACGAGCTTTGGGCTCTTTCCCGTAAACACAATTAGGTAATCACAATTAGGTAATCACATACATATATATATATATATATATATATATATATATATATATATATATATATATATATATATATATATATATATATATATATATATAGTGTGTGAGTGTGTGTGTGTGTGAGAGTGTGTGTGTGTGTGTGTGTGTGTGTTTGTGTGTGTGATTACCTAATTGTGATTACCTAATTGTGTTTACGGGAAAGAGCCCAAAGCTCGTATCTTCCCGTCTCCTTATCGGTTCCATTTTAGACTTAGTGATGCTTATCATACCTGTCCTTAAAACTATGGATTGAGATAGCATTAACTACCTCCTCGCCTAGCCAATTCCAATTATCAACTACTCTTACACTGAAAAAGTATTTTCTTACACCCTGCAAAGAAGTTTTCTTACGAAGCTTCAAACTATGACCTCTAGTTCTAGAGCCAGCCATATCAAAATATCGATCCCTATCCACTCTACCATAACCTTGAAGAAATTTAAAGACTGTCACCATATCCCCCCTCACTCTTCTAGCTTCGAGTGATGGTAAGTCTAATTCCCTCAGCCTCTCATCATAACTGAGATTGCGTATTTCTGGCACCAGTTTCGTGGCATGTCTTTGAACTTTTTCAAGCTTAGCTATGTGCTTTTTCAAGTGCAGATTCCAAAAGGGGGCTGCATACTCGAGTTTTGGCCTCACATAGGTTACATAAATATTTCTGAACATTTCCTTGTCCATGTGCCTGAAGGCTACCCTTACATTTGATAAGAATGCATATGCCGCCCTTACTATGCCATTTATATGTATTTCTGGAGACAAATCTGCCAGTATGTTTACTCCTAGATCTCTCTCATTTTCTGTCTCTTGAAGTTGTACTCCAGCCACCGAGTAGTCAAGCTTGGGCCTTCTTGCACTTGTACAAATTCTCATTACCTTACATTTTGAAGTATTGAATTTCATTAGCCACTTTTCTTACCACTCACTCAGATTATTTAGATCCTCCTGAAGTTCTCTACCATTGTTCTCGTTTTTTACTTTCTTCACAATCTTTGCATCATCTGCAAACATATTCATGAATGAATTTACAGACTCTGGTAGGTCATTTACATATACAAGGAACAAAAGTGGCCCTAAAACTGAACCCTGTGGAACTCCACTACTAACTCTTCTCCATTCAGACACTGAGTGTCTTACTCTAACCCTCTGTGAGTGTGATTACCTAATTGTGATTACCTAATTGCGTTTACGCGAAAGAGCCCAAAGCTCGTATCTTCCCGTCTCCTGATCGGTTCCATTTTAGACTTAGTGATACTTATCATACCTGTCCTTAAAACTATGGATTGATATAGCATTAACTACCTCCTCGCTTAGCCAATTCCAATTATCAACTACTCTTACACTGAAAAAGTATTTCCTTACATCCTGCGAAGAAGTTTTCTTACGAAGCTTCAAACTATGACCTCTAGTTCTAGAGCCAGCCATATCAAAATATCGATCCCTATCCACTCTATCATAACCATGAAGGAATTTAAAGACTGTCACCATATCCCTCTCACTCTTCTAGCTTCGAGTGATGGTAAGTCTAATTCCCTCAACCTCTCATCATAACTGAGATTGCGTATTTCTGGCACCAGTTTCGTGGCATGTCTTTGAACTTTTTCAAGCTTAGCTATGTGCTTTTTCAAGTGCGGATTCCAAAAGAGGGCTGCATATTCGAGTTTTGGCCTCACATAGGTTTCATAAATATTTCTGAACATTTCCTTGCCCATGTGCCTGAAGGCTACCCTTACATTTGATAAGAATGCATATGCTGCCCTTACTACGCCATTTATATGTATTTCTGGAGATAAATCTGCCAGTATATTTACTCCTAGATCTCTCTCATTTTCTGTCTCTTGAAGTTGTACTCCAGCCACCGAGTAGTCAAGCTTGGGTCTTCTTGCACTTGTACCCATCCTCATTACCTTACATTTTGAAGTACTGAATTTCATTAGCCACTTTTCTGACCACTCATGCAGATTATTTAGATCCTCCTGAAGTTCTCTACCATTGTTCTCGTTTTTTACTTTCTTCACAATCTTTGCATCATCTGCAAACATATTCATGAATGAATTTACAGACTCTGGTAGGTCATTTACATATACAAGGAACAAAAGTGTCCCTAAAACTGAACCCTGTGGAACTCCACTACTAACTCTTCTCCATTCAGACACTGAGTGTCTTACTCTAACCCTCTGTTCCCTTCCTTCTAAGTAAGTTTTTATCCATTCCAAAACATTTCCACCTATTCTAGCCATTGATTGCAGCTTCCTAATAAGTCTCCCATGTGGAACAGTGTCAAGCGCTTTCTGGAAGTCTAGGAATATGCAATCTGCCCAGCCCTCTCTTTCCTGTAAGATTTGGCTTTCCTCATCATAAAATTCTAATAAGTTTGTTACTGTTGATCTACCTTCTCTGAAGCCATTTTGCCTCACTGACAAAAAGTTGAAGGATTCCAAGTGAAGAGAGATATGTTTCCTTAGTAGTTTCTCCATAACTTCGCAAACTATGCTGGTCAAGGAAACAGGTGTGTGTGTGTGTGTGTGTGTGTGTGTGTGTGTGTGTGTGTGTGTGTGTGTGTGTGTGTGTGATTACCTAATTGTGATTACCTAATTGTGTTTACGGGAAAGAGCCCAGAGCTCGTATCTTCCCGTCTCCTGATCGGTTCCATTTTAGACTTAGTGATACTTATCATACCTGTCCTTAAAACTATGGATTGAGATAGCATTAACTACCTCCTCGCTTAGCGAATTCCAGTTATCAACTACTCTTACACTGAAAAAGTATTTCCTTACATCCTGCAAAGAAGTTTTCTTACGAAGCTTCAAACTATGACCTCTAGTTCTAGAGCCAGCCATATCGAAATATCGATCCCTATCCACTCTATCATAGCCATGAAGGAATTTAAAGACTGTCACCATATCCCCCCTTACTCTTCTAGCTTCGAGTGATGGGTGTGTGTGTGTGTGTGTATGCTTACGGGAAAGAGCCCAAAGCTCGTATTTTCACGTCTCCTGATCGGTTCCATTTTGTACTTAGTGATACTTATCTTACCTGTCCATAGATCTATTGATTGAGTTAGCATTAACTACTTCCTCGCTTAGTGAATTCCGATTATCAACTACTTTACACTGAAAAACTACTTCCTTACATCCTGCAAGAAGTTTTCTTACGAAGCTTCAAACTATGACCTCTAGTTCTAGAGCCAGCCATATCAAAATATCGATCCCTATCCACTCTATCATTACCATGAAGGAATTTAAAGACTGTCACCATATCCCCCCTCAATCTTCTAGCTTCGAGTGATGGTAAGTCTCTTTCCCTCAGCCTCTCATCATAAACTAGATTGCGTATTTCTGACACCAGTTTCGTGGCATGTCTTTGAACTTTTTCAAGCTTAGCTACGTTCTCTTTCTAGTGCGGATTCCAAAAGGGGGCTGCATATTTTAGTTTTGGCCTCACATAGGTTGCATAAATTATTTCTGAACATTTCCTTGTCCATGTGCCTGAAGGCTACCCTTACATTTGATAGGAAAGCATATGCTGCCTTTACTATGCCATTTATATGTATTTCTGGAGATAAATCTGCCAGTATGTTTACTCCTAGATCTCTCTCATTTTCTGTCTCTTGAAGTTGTACTCCAGCCACTGAGTAGTCAAGCTTGGGTCTTCTTGCACTTGTACCCATTTCATTACCTTACATTTTGAAGTACTGAATTTCATTAGCCACTTTTCTGACCACTCATGTAGACTATTTAGATCTTCCTGAAGTTCTCTACCATTGTTCTCGTTTTCTACTTTCTTCACAATCTTTGCATCATCTGCAAACATATTCATGAATGAATTTACAGACTCTGGTAGGTCATTTACATATACAAGGAACTGAACCCTGTGGAACTCCACTACTAACTCTTCTCCATTCAGACACTGAGTGTCTTACTCTAACCCTCTGTTCCCTTCATTCTAAGTAAGTTTTTATCCATTTCAAGACATTTCCACCTATTCTAGCCATTGCTTGCAGCTTCCTAATAAGTCTCCCATGTGGAACAGTGTCAAATGCCTTCTGGAAGTTTAGGAATATGCAATCTGCCCAGCCCTCTCTTTCCTGTAAGATTCGGCTTACCCCATCATAAAATTCTAATAAGTTTGTTACTGTTGATCTGCCTTCTCTGAAGCCATGTAGCCTCACTGACATAAAGTGTAGGGATTCCAAGTGAAGAGAGATATGTTTCCTTAGTAGTGTCTCCATAACTTTGCAAACTATGCTGGTCAAGGAAACTGGTCTATAGTTCAGAGCCGTATCCCTCCTTCCCTTTTTGAAGATAGGTATCACATTTGCTTGTTTCCAGCATCTTGGAATCTCCCCTGACTCCAGTTACTCCAGTGACTTTTTAAATATGCGTGTGTGTGTGTGTGTGCATTGGTTTATTTGACCTTATGCATATAAGTTACCCTCGATTGGGCTTCACTTCTCCACGGTGTACTCCGTGTGTCTGATACTTTCCTTCCTTCCCCTCCTCCTCTTCCCCCCATATGGGGTACTCCCCCCTTCAGGAAGCAACCGTAGGTTTATGTACCTTTTCTTTTTTATTTTTTATTTATTCAGATAAATGTACATGGGGACATGTGCACATGGGCACTCCCAGTCATATTGCAGTTGATAAACATTACGATCTATTTGGTTATGTATAAATAACATACTAATAGAATTTGCAATTAATTTTAAATATCATAGCAAGTAATTAATAATAAAATATAGTGTGATAATTGAAGAGTACTTGAAGAGTAATAATTGTGACAGTATTTCCAATAGCCCTTGTTGAGTGCTATCATTTAAGTTACATTTCACATTTCAACAGTACTACTGCAGACAATTTGAAGCAGATATAGAATAAAAATTTTCAGGTTAGAATAATAAGTAGGTGCATATATATATATAATATATATATATATATATATATATATATATATATATATATATATATATATATATATATATATATATATATATATATATTTTATATATATATATATATATATATATATATATATATATATATATATATATTTATATATATATATATATATATATATATATATGCATGCATTAATTAGATGAGCAATAGAAACACCACTGGGGCTTCATAGCCATACATATCAAGAAGGAGAGAGAGAGAGAGAGAGAGAGAGAGAGAGAGAGAGAGAGAGAGAGAGAGAGAGAGAGAGAGAGAGAGAGAGAGAGAGAGAGAGAGAGAGAGAGAGAGAGAGAGAGAGAGAGAGAGGAGAGAGAGAGAGAGAGAGAGAGAGAGAGAGAGAGAGAGAGAGGAGAGAGAGAGAGAGAGAGAGAGGAGAGAGAGAGAGAGAGAGAGAGAGAGAGAGAGAGAGAGAGAGAGAGAGAGTTTGTGGTATTCATTTCAGCAAAAGGAGTTATTCGTCCTTACCACAGATAAAGACACATCCATGCATACTCATACACATCATTGTCATCTGAGGGTAACACAGCAAAGGAAAGTGCATGTAATTAATCGCATATACGTACACATATAAACCTGAACATGCATACATACATACACATAAACACAGTGCCATATAATGGAAGATAAATTTGGAAGGAAAAGAAAGAGAAAGACTGAAAGCCCTTCCCCTTCTCTACCCTTCAAATTATGTACATGAGAGAGAATTACGTCAATTAATCCATTATCACTATTATCACAACCATTGCTTTATTATTATTATTATTATTATTATTATTATTATTATTATTATTATTATTATTATTATTATTATTTATTATTATTATTATTATTATTATTATTATTATTATTATTATTTATTATTATTATTATTATTATTATTATCATTATTATTATTATTATTATTGCTATTTTTATTATTATTATTATTATTATCATTATTATTATTATTATTATTATTGCTATTTTTATTATTATTATTATTATTATTATTATTATTATTATTATTATTATTATTATTATTATTATTATTATTATTATTATTATTATTATTATTATTATTATTATTATTATTATTATTATT
>JAXCGZ010002115.1:92500-103141 GCA_037179515.1 Halocaridina rubra
AAGGAGAGAGGCAGAGAGAGACTATGAGAGGGACATCACCAGGAAGGCTAAAGAAAATCCCAAGCTTTTCCACAGCTTTATCAGAGGAAAACTGAAGGTAAAAGAACAGGTTTTAAGGCTAAAGAGAGCAAATGGAAGCATCACTGAGACGGATGAAGAGATCTGCAAAGAATTGAACAAGGAGTTTCAGTCAGTATTTACAGTAGAAAATACCCCACCCCCTCAGATTGCAGTGATAGAAGCTCAAGGGCCGGTATTAGAGAACATCAACCTTACAGCCACAGAGGTATGCAAAGCGCTGATGGATTTAGATGTTCATAAAGCTACAGGTCCCGATGACATATCCCCTCATGTGCTTAAAAAATGCGCAAACACAATATCAGTGGCACTAAGTATCATATTTAAGGAGTCACTGGAGTCGGGGGAGATTCCAAGATGCTGGAAACAAGCAAATGTGATACCTATCTTCAAAAAGGGAAGGAGGGATACGGCTCTGAACAATAGACCAGTTTCCTTGACCAGCATAGTTTGCAAAGTTATGGAGAAACTACTAAGGAAACATATCTCTCTTCACTTGGAATCCTTCAACTTTTTGTCAGTGAGGCAACATGGCTTCAGAGAAGGTAGATCAACAGTAACAAACTTATTAGAATTTTATGATGAGGTAAGCCGAATCTTACAGGAAAGAGAGGGCTGGGCAGATTGCATATTCCTAGACTTCCAGAAAGGGTTTGACACTGTTCCACATAGGAGACTTATTAGGAAGCTGCAATCAATGGCTAGAATAGGTGGAAATGTTTTGGAATGGATAAAAACTTACTTAGAAGGAAGGGAACAGAGGGTTAGAGTAAGACACTCAGTGTCTGAATGGAGAAGAGTTAGTAGTGGAGTTCCACAGGGTTCAGTTTTAGGGCCACTTTAGTTCCTTGCATATGTAAATGACCTACCAGAGTCTGTAAATTCATTCATGAATATGTTTGCAAATGATGCAAAGATTGTGAAGAAAGTAAAAAGCGAGAACAATGGTAGAGAACTTCAGGAAGATCTAAATTGTCTGCATGAGTGGTCAGAAAAGTGGCTAATGAAATTCAATACTTCAAAATGTAAGGCAATGAAATGGGTACAAGTGCAAGAAGGTCCAAGCTTGACTACTCGGTGGCTGGAGTACAACTTCAAGAGACAAAAAATGAGAGAGATCTAGGAGTAAACATACTGGCAGATTTATCTCCAGAAATACATATAAATGGCATAGTAAAGGCAGCATATGCTTTCTTATCAAATGTATGGGTAGCCTTCAGGCATATGGACAAGGAAATGTTCAGAAATAATTTATGTAACTTATGTGAGGCCAAAACATGAATATGAAGCCCCCTTTTGGAATCCGCACTTGAAAAAGAACGTAGCTAAGCTTGAAAAAGTTCAAAGACATGCCACGAAACTGGTGCCAGAAATACGCAATGTCAGTTATGATGAGAGGCTGAGGGAATTAGACTTACCATCACTCGAAGCTAGAAGAGTGAGGGGGGATATGGTGACAGTCTTTAAATTCCTTCATGGTTATGATAGAGTGGATAGGGATCGATATTTTGATATGGCTGGCTCTAGAACTAGAGGTCATAGTTTGAAGCTTCGCAAGAAAACCTGTTTGCAAGATGTAAGGAAATACTTTTTCAGTGTAAGAGTAGTTGATAATTGGAATTGGCTAAGCGAGGAGGTAGTTAATGCTATCTCAATCCATAGTTTTAAGGACAGGTATGATAAGTATGACTAAGTCTAAAATGGAACCGATCAGGAGACGGGAAGATACGAGCTTTGGGCTCTTTCCCGTAAACACAATTAGGTAATCACACTTAGGTAATCACACACACATGCACCTACATATATATATATATATATATATATATATATATATATATATTATATATATATATATATATATATATATATATATATATATATATATAAGTACAAACTGTTAGCATACAGCACTAAATAGTAAGGAAGCCCATCAGTGAAAAAAACTTATAAAACAATGCTATATTTCGGAACCTAAGTGAATCCAGTTAGGATCCGAAATATAGAATTGTTTTATAAGTTTTGTTTTACTGATGGTCTCTCTCTCTCTCTCTCTCTCTCTCTCTCTCTCTCTCTCTCTCTCTCTCTCTCTCTCTCTCTCTCTCTCATATATATATATATATATATATATATATATATATATATATATATATATATATATATATATATATATATATATATATATATATATATACATATACATATATATACATATATATACATATATATATATATATATATATATATATATATATATATATACATATATATATATATATATATATATATATATATATATATATATATATATATATATATATATATATATATATATATATATATATATATATAAATATATATATATATATATATATATATATATATATATATATATATATATATATATATATATATATATATATATATATATATATATATATATATATATATATATATATATATATATATATATATATATATATATATATATATATATATATAAATATATATATATAAATATATATATATATATATATATATATATATATATATATATATATATATATATATATATATATATATATATATATATATATATATATATATATATATATATATATATATATATATATATATATATATATATATATATATATATATATATATATATATATATATATATATATATATATATATATATATATATATATATATATATATATATATATATATATATATATATATATATATATATATATATATATATATATATATATATATAAATATATATATATATATATCTATATATATATATATCTATATATATATATATATATATATATATATATATATATATATATATATATATATATATATATATATATATATATATATATATATATATATATATATATATATATATATATATATATATATATGCTTCATTCCCCCTTGCAAGGGGGGTGGCCGAGCCAAGAAACGTTCATTCACCACGATCTACAAACACCTCAACCACTCCTCTCAGCTCCTTGAGGATAAAGGGTTGCCACGTCTCACCCCCTTCCACTCTGCTTGGGTCATCCACAAGGTAGACTGGCAAGGATATTTTACAATGAGACCCGACAGCAGCAGCTGGTTTACCCCCACCGCTTCTTCACATGACAACTCCTCTCACACCCGTCCACCACACCTCACTGAGCTTTCAGGTGCGAGAAATCCCTTTGGGCCGTGTCATATATGCACAATCTTCCTCCACTTATTTCTATCTCTTGCAATCCCTCTTCTCTGTTCCACTGACATTCCACGTGCATTCAGTGCTTTTTTCACGCCATCCATCCATCCTTCTCATTCTAGGTCTCCCTCTTGACCTAACTCCAATCACTTCTGCACTCCACACTCTCTTCACTATTTGCTCATTACTCATCCTTTCCATGTGTCCAAACCATCTCAACACACACTGATCTAACCTAGCCGACAGCTACATTCCAACACCAGTTCCCTGCCTGACATCCTCATTTCTTACTCTATCTATTCTAAATACACCAATCATACCGCTGAAACACCTCATCTCCATTACATTCAACTTGTTCCTTGCATCCTCTCTTGCATTCCAAGTCTCTGCTCCATACAATGCTGTCAGCACAATCACACCTTCATATATCCCCTCCTCTTTGCATTCATTCCCAAATATCTATTTCTCATTACACTTTTCAACCCACCTAGATATTTACTAGCTTCCTTCAGTCTGTGATTTACCTCTACATCCACTCGTCCACTCCTTGATACTTGCGACCCCAGATACTTAAATCTCTCAACTTCTTCAAGCAAAACTCTATTCACTTTTACATTCAATCTGCCAATATTAACACTCCTCTTGCATCTCATGACTTTACTTTTACCAATATTCACCTGCAACTTCCTTCTTTCACACACACTAATAAACTCAGTCACCAGTCTTCCTTCGGTTACGGTTCTCTTTCTATGCCTACATCAACACCGAATATTCTTGGATATTCGTTACATGTATTCTTATCCCTTCACATCAGACAAGTCACAATACTCCCCATCTCTATTTCTTTTTATGTTTGCTTCGTGCCCAGGCTCGATGAGGGTAGATTTTTTTATTTTCTTTGGCCTGTCCTGGTGTCACAATCATAAATACAAATGATTCAATTCATTTTCACTATCAGCCACCGGTACAGTATCATCCTTAAATAGCAACTGACTCAATTTCCACAACCTACCATTCTCACCCACTAGTTCCAAGCCTCTATCTAATACTTTTTCATTTACTTCCCTTACCACTCCATCCATATACACATTAAACAACCATGTCAACATTACACAACCTTGAGGTAACCCAAAACCAATCACTCATACCATTCCCAACTCTTACGCAAGCCCTACTATTCATGTAAAAACTCTTCACTGCATTCATCAAACTTCAATATATTCCATACAGTAGCAACACCCTTCACAACCCCTCTCTATCTAATCTATCATACTCTTTCTCTAAATCCATAAGACCCAAAAAGTGACCCTACCTTTCTCCAAGAACTTCTCACACACTTATCTTACCGCAAACACCTAATCCACACATCCTCCTCCTCTCCTGAACCCAGACTGTTCTTCCCCAATCAAGCTCTCAGTACCTTTCTTAATACTCTCGATTAATACTCTTCCATAGTCCTTACCAACTACACTCAACAAACTAATTCCCCTATAACTACCACATTGATTCTTATCTCCCTTCCCTTTGTAAAGTGGATCTACAAATGCAGTCCTCCAATATATATATATATATATATATATATATATATATATATATATATATATATATATATATATATATATATATATATATATATACATACACATATATATGCACACACACACACACACACACACACACACACATGCCACGAAACTGGTGCCAGAAATACGCAATGTCAGTTATGATAAGAGGCTGAGGGAATTAGACTTACCATCACTCGAAGCTAGAAGAGTGAGGGGGGATATGGTGACAGTCTTTAAATTCCTTCATGGTTATGATAGAGTGGATAGGGATCGATATTTTGATATGGCTGGCTCTAGAACTAGAGGTCATAGTTTGAAGCTTCGTAAGAAAACTTGTTTGCAGGATGTAAGGAAATACTTTTTCAGTGTAAGAGTAGTTGATAATTGGAATTGGCTAAGCGAGGAGGTAGTTAATGCTATCTCAATCCATAGTTTTAAGGACAAGTATGATAAGTATGACTAAGTCTAAAATGGAACCGATCAGGAGACGGGAAGATACGAGCTTTGGGCTCTTTCCCGTAAACACAATTAGGTAATCACAATTAGGTAATCACACACACACAACTACTAAGGAAACATATCTCTCTTCACTTGGAATCCTTCAACTTTTTGTCAGTGAGGCAACATGGCTTCAGAGAAGGTAGATAAACAGTAACAAACTTATTAGAATTTTATGATGAGGTAAGCCAAATCTTACAGAAAAGAGAGGGCTGGGCAGATTGCATATTCCTAGACTTCCAGAAAGCGCTTAACACTGTTCCACATGGGAGACTTATTAGGAAGCTGCAATCAATGGCTAGAATAGGTGGAAATGTTTTGGAATGGATAAAAACTTACTTAGAAGGAAGGGAACAGAGGGTTAGAGTAAGACACTCAGTGTCTGAATGGAGAAGAGTTAGTAGTGGAGTTTCACAGGGTTCAGTTTTAGGGCCACTTTTGTTCCTTGTATATGTAAATGACCTACCAGAGTCTGTAAATTCATTCATGAATATGTTTGCAGATGATGCAAAGATTGTGAAGAAAGTAAAAAACGAGAACAATGGTAGAGAACTTCAGGAGGATCTAAATAATCTGCATGAGTGGTCAGAAAAGTGGCTAATGAAATTCAATACTTCAAAATGTAAGGTAATGAGAATGGGTACAAGTGCAAGAAGGCCCAAGCTTGACTACTCGGTGGCTAGAGTGCAACTTCAAGAGACAGAAAATGAGAGAGATCTAGGAGTAAACATACAGGCAGATTTGTCTCCAGAAATACATATAAATGGCATAGTAAGGGCAGCATATGCATTCTTATCAAATGTAAGGGTAGCCTTCAGGCACATGGACAAGGAAATGTTCAGAAATATTTATGTAACCTATGTGAGGCCAAAACTCGAATATGCAGCCCCCTTTTGGAATCCGCACTTGAAAAAGAACGTAGCTAAGCTTGAAAAAGTTCAAAGACATGCCACGAAACTAGTGCCAGAAATACGCAATGTCAGTTATGATGAGAGGCTGAGGGAATTAGACTTACCATCACTCGAAGCTAGAAGAGTGAGGGGGGATATGGTGACAGTCTTTAAATTCCTTCATGGTTATGATAGAGTGGATAGGGATCGATATTTCGATATGGCTGGCTCTAGAACTAGAGGTCATAGTTTGAAGCTTCGTAAGAAAACTTGTTTGCAGGATGTAAGGAAATACTTTTTCAGTGTAAGAGTAGTTGATAATTGGAATTGGCTAAGCGAGGAGGTAGTTAATGCTATCTCAATCCATAGTTTTAAGGACAAGTATGATAAGTATGACTAAGTCTAAAATGGAACCGATCAGGAGACGGGAAGATACGAGCTTTGGGCTCTTTCCCGTAAACACAATTAGGTAATCACAATTAGGTGATCACACACACACAACTACTAAGGAAACATATCTCTCTTCACTTGGAATCCTTCAACTTTTTGTCAGTGAGGCAACATGGCTTCAGAGAAGGTAGATAAACAGTAACAAACTTATTAGAATTTTATGATGAGGTAAGCCAAATCTTACAGGAAAGAGAGGGCTGGGCAGATTGCATATTCCTAGACTTCCAGAAAGCGTTTAACACTGTTCCACATGGGAGACTTATTAGGAAGCTGCAGTCAATGGCTAGAATAGGTGGAAATGTTTTGGAATGGATAAAAACTTACTTAGAAGGAAGGGAACAGAGGGTTAGAGTAAGACACTCAGTGTCTGAATGGAGAAGAGTTAGTAGTGGAGTTTCACAAGGTTCAGTTTTAGGGCCACTTTTGTTCCTTGTATATGTAAATGACCTACCAGAGTCTGTAAATTCATTCATGAATATGTTTGCAGATGATGCAAAGATTGTGAAGAAAGTAAAAAACGAGAATAATGGTAGAGAACTTCAGGAGGATCTAAATAATCTGCATGAGTGGTCAGAAAAGTGGCTAATGAAATTCAATACTTCAAAATGTAAGGTAATGAGAATGGGTACAAGTGCAAGAAGGCCCAAGCTTGACTACTCGGTGGCTAGAGTACAACTTCAAGAGACAGAAAATGAGAGAGATCTAGGAGTAAACATACAGGCAGATTTGTCTCCAGAAATACATATAAATGGCATAGTAAGGGCAGCATATGCATTCTTATCAAATGTAAGGGTAGCCTTCAGGCACATGGACAAGGAAATGTTCAGAAATATTTATGTAACCTATGTGAGGCCAAAACTCGAATATGCAGCCCCCTTTTGGAATCCGCACTTGAAAAAGAACGTAGCTAAGCTTGAAAAAGTTCAAAGACATGCCACGAAACTAGTGCCAGAAATACGCAATGTCAGTTATGATGAGAGGCTGAGGGAATTAGACTTACCATCACTCGAAGCTAGAAGAGTGAGGGGGGATATGGTGACAGTCTTTAAATTCCTTCATGGTTATGATAGAGTGGATAGGGATCGATATTTCGATATGGCTGGCTCTAGAACTAGAGGTCATAGTTTGAAGCTTCGAAAGAAAACTTGTTTGCAGGATGTAAGGAAATACTTTTTCAGTGTAAGAGTAGTTGATAATTGGAATTGGCTAAGCGAGGAGGTAGTTAATGCTATCTCAATCCATAGTTTTAAGGACAGGTATGATAAGTATTACTAAGTCTAAAATGGAACCGATCAGGAGATGGGAAGATACGAGCTTTGGGCTCTTTCCCGTAAACACAATTAGGTAATCACAATTAGGTGATCACACACACACAACTACTAAGGAAACATATCTCTCTTCACTTGGAATCCTTCAACTTTTTGTCAGTGAGGCAACATGGCTTCAGAGAAGGTAGATAAACAGTAACAAACTTATTAGAATTTTATGATGAGGTAAGCCAAATCTTACAGGAAAGAGAGGGCTGGGCAGATTGCATATTCCTAGACTTCCAGAAAGCGTTTAACACTGTTCCACATGGGAGACTTATTAGGAAGCTGCAGTCAATGGCTAGAATAGGTGGAAATGTTTTGGAATGGATAAAAACTTACTTAGAAGGAAGGGAACAGAGGGTTAGAGTAAGACACTCAGTGTCTGAATGGAGAAGAGTTAGTAGTGGAGTTTCACAAGGTTCAGTTTTAGGGCCACTTTTGTTCCTTGTATATGTAAATGACCTACCAGAGTCTGTAAATTCATTCATGAATATGTTTGCAGATGATGCAAAGATTGTGAAGAAAGTAAAAAACGAGAATAATGGTAGAGAACTTCAGGAGGATCTAAATAATCTGCATGAGTGGTCAGAAAAGTGGCTAATGAAATTCAATACTTCAAAATGTAAGGTAATGAGAATGGGTACAAGTGCAAGAAGGCCCAAGCTTGACTACTCGGTGGCTAGAGTACAACTTCAAGAGACAGAAAATGAGAGAGATCTAGGAGTAAACATACAGGCAGATTTGTCTCCAGAAATACATATAAATGGCATAGTAAGGGCAGCATATGCATTCTTATCAAATGTAAGGGTAGCCTTCAGGCACATGGACAAGGAAATGTTCAGAAATATTTATGTAACCTATGTGAGGCCAAAACTCGAATATGCAGCCCCCTTTTGGAATCCGCACTTGAAAAAGAACGTAGCTAAGCTTGAAAAAGTTCAAAGACATGCCACGAAACTAGTGCCAGAAATACGCAATGTCAGTTATGATGAGAGGCTGAGGGAATTAGACTTACCATCACTCGAAGCTAGAAGAGTGAGGGGGGATATGGTGACAGTCTTTAAATTCCTTCATGGTTATGATAGAGTGGATAGGGATCGATATTTCGATATGGCTGGCTCTAGAACTAGAGGTCATAGTTTGAAGCTTCGTAAGAAAACTTGTTTGCAGGATGTAAGGAAATACTTTTTCAGTGTAAGAGTAGTTGATAATTGGAATTGGCTAAGCGAGGAGGTAGTTAATGCTATCTCAATCCATAGTTTTAAGGACAGGTATGATAAGTATTACTAAGTCTAAAATGGAACCGATCAGGAGATGGGAAGATACGAGCTTTGGGCTCTTTCCCGTAAACACAATTAGGTAATCACAATTAGGTGATCACACACACACAACTACTAAGGAAACATATCTCTCTTCACTTGGAATCCTTCAACTTTTTGTCAGTGAGGCAACATGGCTTTAGAGAAGGTAGATAAACAGTAACAAACTTATTAGAATTTTATGATGAGGTAAGCCAAATCTTACAGGAAAGAGAGGGCTGGGCAGATTGCATATTCCTAGACTTCCAGAAAGCGTTTAACACTGTTCCACATGGGAGACTTATTAGGAAGCTGCAGTCAATGGCTAGAATAGGTGGAAATGTTTTGGAATGGATAAAAACTTACTTAGAAGGAAGGGAACAGAGGGTTAGAGTAAGACACTCAGTGTCTGAATGGAGAAGAGTTAGTAGTGGAGTTTCACAAGGTTCAGTTTTAGGGCCACTTTTGTTCCTTGTATATGTAAATGACCTACCAGAGTCTGTAAATTCATTCATGAATATGTTTGCAGATGATGCAAAGATTGTGAAGAAAGTAAAAAACGAGAATAATGGTAGAGAACTTCAGGAGGATCTAAATAATCTGCATGAGTGGTCAGAAAAGTGGCTAATGAAATTCAATACTTCAAAATGTAAGGTAATGAGAATGGGTACAAGTGCAAGAAGGCCCAAGCTTGACTACTCGGTGGCTAGAGTACAACTTCAAGAGACAGAAAATGAGAGAGATCTAGGAGTAAACATATAGGCAGATTTGTCTCCAGAAATACATATAAATGGCATAGTAAGGGCAGCATATGCATTCTTATCAAATGTAAGGGTAGCCTTCAGGCACATGGACAAGGAAATGTTCAGAAATATTTATGTAACCTATGTGAGGCCAAAACTCGAATATGCAGCCCCCTTTTGGAATCCGCACTTGAAAAAGAACGTAGCTAAGCTTGAAAAAGTTCGAAGACATGCCACGAAACTAGTGCCAGAAATACGCAATGTCAGTTATGATGAGAGGCTGAGGGAATTAGACTTACCATCACTCGAAGCTAGAAGAGTGAGGGGGGATATGGTGACAGTCTTTAAATTCCTTCATGGTTATGATAGAGTGGATAGGGATCGATATTTCGATATGGCTGGCTCTAGAACTAGAGGTCATAGTTTGAAGCTTCGTAAGAAAACTTGTTTGCAGGATGTAAGGAAATACTTTTTCAGTGTAAGAGTAGTTGATAATTGGAATTGGCTAAGCGAGGAGGTAGTTAATGCTATCTCAATCCATAGTTTTAAGGACAGGTATGATAAGTATTACTAAGTCTAA
>JAXCGZ010002116.1:0-5000 GCA_037179515.1 Halocaridina rubra
ATATATATATATATATATATATATATATATATATATATATATATATATATATATATATATATATATATATATATATATATATATATATATATATATATATATATATATATATATATATATATATATATATATATATATATATATATATATATATATATATATATATATATATATATATATATATATATATATATATATATATATATATATATATATATATATATATATATATATATATATATATATATATATATATATATATATATATATATATATATATATATATATATATATATATATATATATATATATATATATATATATATATATATATATATATATATATATATATATATATATATATATATATATATATATATATATATATATATATATATATATATATATATATATATATATATATATATATATATATATATATATATATATATATATATATATATATATATATATATATATATATATATATATATATATATATATATATATATATATATATATATATATATATATATATATATATATATATATATATATATATATATATATATATATATATATATATATATATATATATATATATATATATATATATATATATATATATATATATATATATATATATATATATATATATATATATAATATATATATATATATATATATATATATATATATATATATATATATATATATATATATATATATATATATATATATATATATATATATATATATATATATATATATATATATATATATATATATATATATATATATATATATATATATATATATATATATATATATATATATATATATATATATATATATATATATATATATATATATATATATATATATATATATATATATATATATATATATATATATATATATATATATATATATATATATATATATATATATATATATATATATATATATATATATATATATATATATATATATATATATATATATATATATATATATATATATATATATATATATATATATATATATATATATATATATATATATATATATATATATATATATATATATATATATATATATATATATATATATATATATATATATATATATATATATATATATATATATATATATATATATATATATATATATATATATATATATATATATATATATATATATATATATATATATATATATATATATATATATATATATATATATATATATATATATATATATATATATATATATATATATATATATATATATATATATATATATATATATATATATATATATATATATATATATATATATATATATATATATATATATATATATATATATATATATATATATATATATATATATATATATATATATATATATATATATATATATATATATATATATATATATATATATATATATATATATATATATATATATATATATATATATATATATATATATATATATATATATATATATATATATATATATATATATATATATATATATATATATATATATATATATATATATATATATATATATATATATATATATATATATATATATATATATATATATATATATATATATATATATATATATATATATATATATATATATATATATATATATATATATATATATATATATATATATATATATATATATATATATATATATATATATATATATATATATATATATATATATATATATATATATATATATATATATATATATATATATATATATATATATATATATATATATATATATATATATATATATATATATATATATATATATATATATATATATATATATATATATATATATATATATATATATATATATATATATATATATATATATATATATATATATATATATATATATATATATATATATATATATATATATATATATATATATATATATATATATATATATATATATATATATATATATATATATATATATATATATATATATATATATATATATATATATATATATATATATATATATATATATATATATATATATATATATATATATATATATATATATATATATATATATATATATATATATATATATATATATATATATATATATATATATATATATATATATATATATATATATATATATATATATATATATATATATATATATATATATATATATATATATATATATATATATATATATATATATATATATATATATATATATATATATATATATATATATATATATATATATATATATATATATATATATATATATATATATATATATATATATATATATATATATATATATATATATATATATATATATATATATATATATATATATATATATATATATATATATATATATATATATATATATATATATATATATATATATATATATATATATATATATATATATATATATATATATATATATATATATATATATATATATATATATATATATATATATATATATATATATATATATATATATATATATATATATATATATATATATATATATATATATATATATATATATATATATATATATATATATATATATATATATATATATATATATATATATATATATATATATATATATATATATATATATATATATATATATATATATATATATATATATATATATATATATATATATATATATATATATATATATATATATATATATATATATATATATATATATATATATATATATATATATATATATATATATATATATATATATATATATATATATATATATATATATATATATATATATATATATATATATATATATATATATATATATATATATATATATATATATATATATATATATATATATATATATATATATATATATATATATATATATATATATATATATATATATATATATATATATATATATATATATATATATATATATATATATATATATATATATATATATATATATATATATATATATATATATATATATATATATATATATATATATATATATATATATATATATATATATATATATATATATATATATATATATATATATATATATATATATATATATATATATATATATATATATATATATATATATATATATATATATATATATATATATATATATATATATATATATATATATATATATATATATATATATATATATATATATATATATATATATATATATATATATATATATATATATATATATATATATATATATATATATATATATATATATATATATATATATATATATATATATATATATATATATATATATATATATATATATATATATATATATATATATATATATATATATATATATATATATATATATATATATATATATATATATATATATATATATATATATATATATATATATATATATATATATATATATATATATATATATATATATATATATATATATATATATATATATATATATATATATATATATATATATATATATATATATATATATATATATATATATATATATATATATATATATATATATATATATATATATATATATATATATATATATATATATATATATATATATATATATATATATATATATATATATATATATATATATATATATATATATATATATATATATATATATATATATATATATATATATATATATATATATATATATATATATATATATATATATATATATATATATATATATATATATATATATATATATATATATATATATATATATATATATATATATATATATATATATATATATATATATATATATATATATATATATATATATATATATATATATATATATATATATATATATATATATATATATATATATATATATATATATATATATATATATATATATATATATATATATATATATATATATATATATATATATATATATATATATATATATATATATATATATATATATATATATATATATATATATATATATATATATATATATATATATATATATATATATATATATATATATATATATATATATATATATATATATATATATATATATATATATATATATATATATATATATATATATATATATATATATATATATATATATATATATATATATATATATATATATATATATATATATATATATATATATATATATATATATATATATATATATATATATATATATATATATATATATATATATATATATATATATATATATATATATATATATATATATATATATATATATATATATATATATATATATATATATATATATATATATATATATATATATATATATATATATATATATATATATATATATATATATATATATATATATATATATATATATATATATATATATATATATATATATATATATATATATATATATATATATATATATATATATATATATATATATATATATATATATATATATATATATATATATATATATATATATATATATATATATATATATATATATATATATATATATATATATATATATATATATATATATATATATATATATATATATATATATATATATATATATATATATATATATATATATATATATATATATATATATATATATATATATATATATATATATATATATATATATATATATATATATATATATATATATATATATATATATATATATATATATATATATATATATATATATATATATATATATATATATATATATATATATATATATATATATATATATATATATATATATATATATATATATATATATATATATATATATATATATATATATATATATATATATATATATATATATATATATATATATATATATATATATATATATATATATATATATATATATATATATATATA
>JAXCGZ010002116.1:10000-32500 GCA_037179515.1 Halocaridina rubra
AAATACTGCACGTCACTAAGCTTGGTTTCTAACTCTCTTTTCAAAGTGCTTTAGAAAGACTGGAAGATCCAAGCTCAATTACCCTGTTAGTGACCCAAGAAGGTTAATGGGGGGAACTGTGACAGCCCTTTATCCCCAAGGAGCTAAGAGGAGTGATCAAAGGATATTGGTCTCTGGTGAATGTATGTGCTTTAACTAGGCCACCCCCCTCACAAGGAGGATAGCAGCCATTGTATATTAAACATAAACCACGCAATAAGCCCAGTTGGAAAAAGTCAAAGACTATTAACCAGATGGCTCCAGCAGGGGAAGCATCTTGGTGAGGTAAATGAAAAAAGAAAGAGAAAAAATAAAGGTATAAAATGTTACAACTTATTATTGCAATACTGGCATTACTCTACTACAATTTTGAAAACTTAGCATCAAAGTCTGCTTCTAGAAAATTTATATGCCTTACTTAATCTTCTGAAGCTTCACTGCATCAACAAAATTAGCTAGGCAATTCATTCCACTTCCTATCGGTAGGTTAGAGGAACAAAACTTCTTGATATAAAAACGATTAAACATTTCAAATAAACTTCTACTTTTATATAATCTAAGTATCTCCTTGAAGATATATTTCTTTAAGATGACACATCCTGCAGTTGCGATTTCAACATGTCACTATTATTCCCTATGCGAATGCAGCGGACAGAAACAAGTTGAAGTTGTAGAATCAAGGCTAGATGCATTTCCTAATAACCTTCGATGGGCTCTAACACGGGCTTGTCACTTCCTGAGCCGAGATCTCTCACCACTGCACTACCATGATCACATCCCACTAACACCAGTACTGTACATGACAAAAAGAAAAGAATGGCAGGGCTGCATCTAAATAAGCATCTTTTCATCTCTTTCATCAACTGTAGTGCATAAAAAACGTAAGATTTTATGAGAAAACCTAGATTACTTTATGAAAAATGAAATCCCAAGTGTACTGTAAAAGATCTATTTGATACAGAATAATATAAGTGACTGTGTACATAACTATACATACATCGAGAAAAACATCAAGAAAAAAAAGTTTGTGTTATATTTTTCTGATACTAAAAACCAATGATGGAAACACTTATTTCTCCCACTGCAAATTGATTCTGCTTTGTACTTCCTAGAGTTTGAATTTGAACACAGTTACATCTACATTACATGCTGTTTGAGCACGAGGGAAGTTCGCTCCAATAGGTATCAGTTCACATATGCAATGTTCTCTTCCTGTCGTTCATCGCCATCACTAACCTCTGACGACGTCTTGATGAGAGCTGATATACATGAACAAATATTTGAAGGGCTGAGAAACAGTCAAAATAAATTCAATGATGCTCTAAGATATTGATTTAAGAAATTAAACCAAAGAGTAAAAAAA
This sequence comes from Halocaridina rubra, assembly GCA_037179515.1. Taxonomy (NCBI): domain Eukaryota; kingdom Metazoa; phylum Arthropoda; class Malacostraca; order Decapoda; family Atyidae; genus Halocaridina; species Halocaridina rubra. Next base: position 11,403 of record JAXCGZ010002116.1, read on the forward strand.
AGACAGAGCATATTAATTTTTTTTACATCAGTAATGATAGTACATATATAACCAAGAGGTAAATTAGTCCCTGCTTAATTTGGTAACAGGTTTTCCTCTGTTGGGAAACTTTAATCACGATTACATAAAGCTGGCCACTGGAGAGTTTGCAACTGGGAAGAAAGGTTAAAATATTATATCCACTTCTTCTGCAGCTTCAACAAATCTAAATTATATTTCAAAGATTGACTACTCCAAGTTAAGTCAAGGTAAATGTAAAGATTTTTTTTAATCTTATCTTTGATGTTTAATCCAGAGTTACAAACTGATGATCATATGTACAAGACAACTATACATAAATATATACACTATATAAGAATAAACCTTAAAAAATGAAGGAAATGAAATTATGATACATATATATTTACTTGGATTAGTCAAGTTTCAAAATACAGCTAACAACTCCATCTACAAATTGCCAATGCCCTATCTGAAGCCCGAACAACCTGCACAAAGATCACTTGATGACATTTCTTCTTAAAAATTATTTCTTTCTTTCCCAGTTTAATATTGTACTTATGGACTGTTTCTTTCCAATTGCTTTCACTCCCCTGCAATCTACTGTTATCCACCAACTTCACTCTAAGTCAACATTTACTAAAATGCGTAACTTGTTTATTGCTTCACCACCTCAACATGTGAATCCTAATATATTTTTCTTATGCAATAAAATTATCATAAGCATCTTGTCTGATTTGGGTGATGAAAAAATCTATTCAATAGGAAGTTCAATTCTCTAATACTCTAAATTAATTTAAAAATGCAAAACAAATAACATTGTCATACAATAATAATAATAAACAATAATAATAAATAATAATTAAAAAAATCAAAGAAGTTTCTGTAAACACGAGCATATGGATTTTCTTTCAACTGAACTTGGGAAGGCAAGACTGCTATGTTCATGACAATTTAAGATGGGATTATTAGCTCAATCATAATCACACATACATTCTGACCCACCTTACTAAAATTTGAGAGACTTATATATAAAAATTTCTAAGAGTATCTATGCTGATAGGTCACCCGAGATACAAAGAATGTAGTAGGAGTGCTTTGTAACGAGTCTGTAAGTATCTGGATATAGACAATTCAACATTTCAGTGAAATGTCTCTTTTAAATATTCTTCAAAATTATACCTGACAAAAAAAGACGATCTCAAACTCATTCAACGCAGATTGTTCAAATGCAAAATGAATACATGAGATTGCAAAAAATTCACATTGATTTGAAGCATGAACTTAGGCACATCTACGATAATACAGCAGCATAAAACAAACATTATCCAAATATTCTGCATGGTCTACATTAATACTCAAATTAAAATCAATATACAAATCCTGTTCCGTTTCCAATATCGAGTTTGCTCAGTAATAGTACAGCGAAAACCTCGCTGGAAATTCGGATGTTCCAATTTCTTAGTGTAAGTTTAAGGTATTACAAGTAGGCACCACTGAATAAAACGGCTTTTTCTTAACCTTCATAAATTTTTGTCATACGTCTTTACCACATTCTAGCAGCAAAGGAGACAAAAGAACCAAAACATATTTTGGGTAGCCAAACTTAATCCCTTGATGCAAGCACCATCCCATTCCATATAAGCGTACCATACATTTTGAATGTCTATCCTGATTTTAATATTAAAAATCTTGCAAAAAATTAATAACAAAAAAAAGAGAAGAAATATTAAGTAATCTATAACTTCTCAGGGTCAATGAAAGATATTTTGAATAGATATACAGCAATGAAGAGAGAGACACCTCCTACACAAAGCCCTAAAAATTCCAAGCGACCAAAAAGACCCATTCAATCTGCACTAAAAAGTAAAGAGAATTTTCAAAAATTTCCAACAGTTCAGATTGGTATTTTATTCAGTGATGCTGCAACTTATTAGCTGAGGGATTGGGTTAAGTCAAAAATATCACTTTGGCCCCACAAGCTTAGCATGATATGAGACGAAATATGATGCCCATCAACTCTAGGATAAAGATCTCCACCTTAGCATCAAGCTAAAATATATCTAATTTCCAAAAAAGCAACTCTAATAGAAAAATAAAGGATCTTCCAAAACCACGATTTTACTGGTATTATTTCTCTATAAAAAAATTTCAAGATATACCATGGGGAGGAAAGAGGGGCTGGTCCAGCCATTATGTCATTCAAACACGATGTGATACATAAGCAGAGTCTGCCTTGGCATTCACAACGATTGGCTCATTCCTGGAAGTTCTACCCCTAGTGCTGAACGAATCTCAGTTAAAAATTTGTCATGCACTATTTGACTGTACACAAATACGCTCATTCCAAAATGGAAAAACTTGGAAGATTTGAAATGGACAGTTTTCATTCTTCTTCTTTTTTTTTGGTCAGTAAAAATGAAGGTTTGTTTTTTGTAATAAAATATCAATTTAGGTAAATATTACTGATTTGATTTAACTACAAAAAAATAAGACCTAGGTTCCTGAGCCCAAGCCTTTAGATAAAGAGGACAGTATTAGGTATGGCAGTGAAGAGGCATGTCACAGAGCTGAAGAAGTGGGAGTATGAGGAACACCTCCTGGGGTGGGAATGTGAGGACGATCTTCTAACTTGTCATACTCCAAATGGAACTCCTTGGGAACTTTCCGCCAATTCTGCAATGATAATACCTCAGTATTAGATACTGGGCTGTTAAAGCAAATGAGCCTACACTAATTCAAGCATCACTTATACTATAATGGAAAAAGGAAATATTCAGTCTATTCAAGGATGTGGAAATGAATGCAAACACATCCAATTTTGACATGGTCTAGTCACTGTCCCAATCATTTATAGAGGAACACTTATTTTTTTGCCATTCTTATGTGTCACTATTAATCCCCATTCATATGGGGATGTACAAGATGGGGAAGTAAGGTGGGATGCCCTTTCTAATGCCCTGAAGCAGACTTGAGCACAGGTTTGTAACTTCATGAGTTGAGTGCTATAACCACTGCACTACCGCACTATCACATGGACTAGGGGAGTGAGAGGTGGTAAATCCATCGTTCCAAAAGTTTTCTAGCCACAAAATACATATGAGATGGGGAAGAGGAGGGTAAAATAATCCTCAGCCATCACCCTGCAAACTTCAGCTAAATATATATGCATATACAAGGGGGTCCACAACTTACGTCAGAGTTCTGTTCCTGAAATGTGATGTAATCCGAATTTCAGTGTATGTCTAAACACACCTAAATAAGCACCTATGCTAATGCAGCAGTAAAGTTTCTCCCTTTTCCATGCATTTCACTATCTCTAATTTCACTTCCATGGTGATTGCTTTTTTTATTCAAAGCATTGCTATCAGAAGAAGCTGCTTTATGCTAGGGAGACATGAGAGGCTAAAAATTATAAAAAAAAGAAGCAAAATAATGCTATGTAACCACGAAACATCTTAACTCGAGGACCCCTGTACAATGGCGGTAACTCCTGATCATTCATCTCAGGTCCTTGGAGTAAAGGTCTGCCACAGTTTCCTCCCCACCCACCCAGCTTGGGTCACCTATAAGGTAAGTGTACAAAGTCCTTCTGCAGTGAGGCTCAAGAGCCAAAGGATAATGAGGCCATGTTAAAAAGGATTCATTCCACCCTGCTATGCAAAGAAAAATTTCTTCTACTACATAGGTTTGACAACAAGCATGAGAAAATACCTTCCTTACAAGTGCAAGTGTATATTCTTTCAAATATCAAGGATAAAAGCCCACTCAGTCATCAATAAGGAAGATACTTTATGTGCTGTGCACACTTTTTACCAGGAGGGACTGTGGTAACACATAGGTTGGAAGCTCAACTCAGGAAGCGGCAAAATTATGTATGAATCCATACAAGGATGACTAGTGACACATAAAACAGCATACAACAACAAATAAATGTGTAAGAATATTTTAAGTACAGAAGCTCCCCTATTTACGAACAACCGAGTTACGAGCATTCACAGATACGAACAAAAACCTACCTCTTATCTACTCATGTATTATGTATGCATTACTTTACTGTACTATTACAATATTTTTACTGTATTAAAATTCAATAATACGGCATACTTTATGTTTTATGTAGTACAGAGAAGCATCAGAGAGGACGTAATTATTACACACGGTTCCAGGACCAATAGTTCCAGATATCCCCTTTGAAGAGTGATAAAGAGATTCTTCTTCCAAAGACGAAGACCAGGAAGTTTCATTTCCAGAGAGGTCCAAACATCTATATCCAGAAAAATGACTTTAGCAAAGATTGTTCTGTACATGATATGCCTTGGTACTTTTTCAAGGTTTGATAAAAATTAAATGGTAGTGCAGAAATCTCTGGATATTTAATATGTTGGTGAAGCATCAGTGTGGCACACCAAGTAGAAAAAAATCATTGCTGAAAACACTTTTCTGGAAAAGTGTCTTCAGCTCGTATTCCAAGGTAAAAGGTACTTCACTGTTGAAGACATTTCTAGAAAAGGGCTATAAACAGCTTGGGAGAAGAATATCTCTATCACTCTCTTCACCATGGATATCTGAAACAAAGGGTCCTGGAACCTTTTTGTAATAATTGCATTCCACTCTGGTATTTAACCAACATCTTTTTTCTACCAACACATACAGTATACAGTACTGTACACATAAAATATCAACTAATGAACATAATAATATTCATTAATACTGCATACTTTATGTTTTATGTTGTAGTTAAGTCTTTAGCTTAAGTACTCTACCAGTACTGCATATGGATGTACTGTACAGTACTTTTTTTTTTACCTAAACGCAACTTACGAACGGACTTATGGAAACTATCTCATTCGTCAGTTGGGAAGTGTCTGTATAAGAAAAAAGTTCACCTGGCAATTGATGAAGAAAATCAGCTTTAAGTACTGTACACACGTCTTACCTGGGCATCAAAGTAGAAGTAGGTTCCTCTTTCATAATTGGGACCCTTATCAACTGGAGCCATACCAGGAGCTCTCGTTATCCAGACTCTCTCATCCTTGTGATATCTCCAATCTCGATTGTACCTTAAAAAAGAAAAAAATAATGGGAGTTTTCATAGCAATTTCAAAAGGCAATAACTACAGACGATTGTAGTTTCGTCTGCTTCATGGAAAGCTTAAAAACTTTTATCATACCCTATATTATATCATCGACTATGCCTAGTGCACAGTTGCATACATATATACATATACAATGGTCGCAATCCCCCTTGTAAAGGGAAGTGACCGAGTCAAAACACACATATACACCAGAAGCTAATATACCTCAATGACTTCTCTAAGTGCCTTAGGGATAAAGGGCTGCCACAATTCTCCCCACTAGACTTCTTGGGTCACCCACACAGCAAGTGGGTAAAGACCAAAGAAGAATGGTGGAGGGGGGATTTGCATTGAAACCGTAAAATTGATGGTCACAAAGCAAGTTATCTGATATAATCGTTAAATAAAAAACAAAAAATAAATTCCTATATTTACACTTGGCACTTACAGTTCAGCTGCAGCTAGAATTTGTAATAAATCCCCAGCATTTGAATAAAACATGTAGAATAAGAGATCTTCACCGTATCTATCAAATTTCACTGGTGCTAGTTTCCCTCTGCAAATAAATAAAAAAACATAACAACTTGGAAATAATCTAAATATTACTTAATAATATATAATGCATATAAAGGGGTTAGTACATGTATTGCAATTTAAAAAATATGGGTAAAAGAGAGTAATAGTGTTTGAAGTCATTGTTGTTTAATGTTTGTGTATTATTATTAATCACCATTCAAGTGGGGCTGGACACAGACAGATTGGAGGTGGAGAATTAAAGCTGGATGCCCTTCCTAACGCCTCAAGATGGGCTCAAACATGGATTTGGCACTTCCAGATATAAGAGTTCAAACAACTACACTACCATGCTTCCTAGAGTGAGTGTATAAAGTACAATGAGATCCAGTTCTTCAAAAAGTTATATTGTTTGTTATTTTTACCCTAACATTAAGAATAAATCGTTCCTCTAAAAATCTACTGTTCTTATATTTTATAAGTAACCCATAATGTAGCAAAACCTGAGGAGAGGTGAAATAAAATCTTAAGGCACACTCAACTAAAGTACACAGATTTATCAAAAGACAGCACAATATAGAGCGAAGTGCTAATACAAAAGATTATTTTCTATTACTGTTTTTTGCGGACTCTCAAAAACAGTATAATTTAGCTATTATTTACATATACAAGAGGTCCCTGCAGAACGTCATTTCAATTTTACGTCAAGAGGCCAATAAATAATTAATAAATTATTAATAAATCAATTTTTCGACCTACCTGGCTGGTGCGGTAAATTCAAACCACGCGCTGAACAGTTTGTGAACGTGGCGGATGAATACACAGCTAGCAGCACAGGTGTATTCATATTCATCAAGTTAATGACATTATTTATATCTTTGGTTATATTGAAGGATTATATTGAAGTTAAAAAAAACACACACAACTGTAAATACGATTTTATACGAAATACACATGAATACACAGCTAGCAGCACAGCTGTATTCATATTTATCAAGTCAATGGCTTTATTCATTAATTTGTTTATATAGTTGGTTATATTGAAGTATTATATTGAAAAAAAAAACAAAAAAAAACTGTAAATACAATTTTATTCGAAATACAGTACACACAAATACACAGCTAGAGCGCCGCTGTAATCATATTTATCACGTTAATGGCTTCATTTATTTATTTGTACATACAGTATATTTGGTTATATTGAAGGATTATATTAAATTTTAAAAAAATTCCAACACATAGACGTAAATAAGATTTTATTCAAAATAGTTTGTTGAGCGTCGTGTAAGAATCCGGTGTCAGGTGGCATTTGAAGAAGAGAAAGAATCATAGCTTCTTCTTCTTCTTCTATGGGATAGGATATGCACCAGTAGCAGCACAGCTGTATTTCTATATATTAAGCTAATGGCTTTATTTATTTATATGTTTATAATGAAGGATTATAGTGAATTAAAAAAATAAATTACCAAACACATAGTCGTAAATACGACTCGGCGAAAAAGTTTGTTGAGCGTCGTGTAAAAATAGGGCATCATGCGGCATTAGAAGAACCACAGCTCACTTTACTCTCACCAGCCATATTGTGCCTCGTGTTCTTCTGCTCTCTCGTTACTGGCATTTCTATGTCTCCCAAGTGTAGTAATGATAGTTATGATGGCAGTGCTGCAAAGAAAAGAAAAGCCATCACCATGGAAATTAAAGTTGAAATAGTAAACGCTCGGAAAAGGGAGTGAAAGTGAAGAGCTTGTGGCCAGTAGGGGTTGGTTTAATTGGTTCAAGAGTCGTGCTGACTTGCATAACCTAAGGGTGCAAGGTGAAGCACCTAGATAGTGGTGATGAGAAAGCAGCAAAAGCGTTTCCCAGTGTGTTAGCAGAAATAATTAGGGAGGGGGTTTACCATTCCTTGCAATGCCCCTTTCAGTGTGCAAGCCGAACAAATGAATAAAGGTAAGGCATATTGTACTGTACAGTTTTGTATTACTGTAGTGTACATTAAGATTTTTATATTTAGTGTACTGTACATGTCGTGTAGTTTTACTATACCTTACAATGAAAACTTAGCTTATTTCTATAGATTATGTACTGCATGTTCTTTTGCATTTCAGACTCACCTCCCCCAGTCTCCTCAGACCTAGGTTCGAATTATAGGTGTTCAGACTTAAGTCGAAATCAACTTTACGTCTGCTGTCAGGAACGGAACCCCAACGTACAATGGGGACCCCCTGTATTGCAGTTAGTGAAAAAATTTATTGGGAATCACAGTAAATACTAAGTAGAAAACTCGACTCAGGATGTAACAAACCTGAAATTCCTTCCACCATGGAAATCAGGAGGGGCATCCAGCCTTAGGTCCCCAGCTCCAATCTGAATTCACACCCACAATGGTAAGTGAACAGTGACACTTTAAAAAATAAAGTTGATGAAAAGTGATGTGTATTAAATAAAGTTGATGAAAAGTGATGTGTATGTTATCTATTTAGGTTTCTTTTTGAGTGTGAAACCAGGGGTCCCAAAAAGATAAAATAAGACTGCCCTCATTGTGCCTGGGCACGAAGAAAACATAAAGAGAAACAGGGATGGAGAGTAAAGTGACTAGTAAGATGTGAAGGGATAATAAAAAATGTGTAACAACTATCAAAGAATACTTGGTGCTGTTGTAGGCATAGAAAGAGCTCCGAAACTGAAGGATGACTCTTGCATGATAATCACTCTGTTCGTGTCCACCCCCACAAAGAGGACTGATGGTGACACATAAACAAGGATTATTATTAAAAAAAAAATTATGAAAAATTATAAACACCTTATCTGCTGATTAGTTAAATGGTCATAAGGTACATGATAATCACTGTGCCTGTGTCCACTTCCATAAAGGGGAATAATAGACACATAAAACGAGGATCATCTTATAAAAAGTCAATGAAAAATTATAAATATCATATCTGCTGATCAGTTAAATACTCATGAGTTCACACCTATAACAGTAATTAACAGTGACACTTTAAAAATAAGTTGATGAAAAATGTGTGTTATCTATTTAGATTTTTTTTAAAGTGTGACACCAGGACGGGACCCCAAAAAAATAAAATAAGACTGCCCTCATTGGGCCTGGGCACAAAGAAAACATAAAGTAAAGAGAAACAAAGATGGAGAGTGTTGTGACTTCTAAGGTGTGTAGGGATAATAAATGTGTAACGAATATCCAAGACTATTCGGTGGTGTTGAGGCCAAAGAAAGAGAACCATAACTGAAGGAAGACTCTTGCATGGTAATCACTCTGTAGGTGTCCACCCCCACAATGAGGACTGATGGTGACACATAAATGAGGATTATTATTAAAAAAAAAAAAAAAATGAAAAATTATAAATACCTTATCTGCTGATTAGTTAAATACTCATGAGGTACATGGTAATCAATATCCTGGGGCCGACAAGGAGTTTCCGCCCAGGGACCCCCAAAGTTAGGATAAAGATTTTCTGGTGAGTTAAGATTGAGGCCGAGTGTTGTGAGATCAGACCCTAACGCTAAAGAGACCAGACCGTGATCTGTTTCAGCAGCTCTGATGAAGGTTAAAAGGCCAACCATGCCAAACTGGTCCGTTACCATGTTTTCTGGGATATTAGTGACTTTCCCTGCAAAAGAATAAGTCATTGGTAAAGAGTATTTTATTAGGTGAATAAAAATATCCTAACTTTACTGATACTACATTTGACTATTTGCATTAAGTGTCACACTTTGGCTCTAAGAGAACAGCAAACAATACTTATAACAACACTTGTTATCTGTACCTACAAAATAACAATATGGCTTAAATGAGATTTCCCAAGACACAATTAAATTCCTTTACCTCTCATGTTTCTGTTCTCTGTTTATCCATTCATATATGAGAGCCATAATCCCCCTTACAATGCGGTGGCAGTTAACCAGCATGTTGTAAAAGTTGACAAATTCATAGAAAAATAATAGCTTATTAACTTAGTGTAGGGAATGGCACAAGAAAAAGCTCTTTCCCTAGCTATAGCACTGGCAAAAAACCTACAACTGCAGTCTGCCCCTTGATGCCACATACCAAATATCAGCAAACACTGAGCAAGTCATAGATAATGGAATCAGTTGCAAATAATGATATGGGAATTTAGGAAGACAGCTCCGATTAATACAGATAAGGAGTTAGTATAATACACAAAGACGATGGAGTTATGCAGCCCCACATGAGTATATCAATTTCCATCAATTATGAAAGGGATTTACAGTCACTGGAAAATTAAGAATTCATCCTTAAAATAGCACATGGACAATTTATTCTAATTTCAAATAAATTAAATGATTAAATACAAAAAATATAATATTTCCATTATGTGTTATATCAAAATCTAAACTTCTAACAAAATTGTTATACAGTAGTTTGCTGAATATAACGGTAAGCTAAGGGATGAATTCCTATGAAGTTAAATGTAAAGTAAGGGATGAATTCTCTCGATATAAAGGTAAACTAAGAGATAAGTTCTTCTGAATACAGTATAGTTAAACTAAGGGATGACTTCTGAATATAAAGGTAAACTATGGTATGAATTTATCTAATGCATATAGGTAAACTAAGAGATATAATCCTCTGAATATAAAGGTAAACTAAGCTTTGAATTCGTCCCTTACCATCTGATGAAGTTTGAATTCCTCTTTTCTGAGTTTGGAGTTTGTCGACTCTTCTTATCACAGCTAAATCTGAGGATGGATCTGTACTGGAGTTTGACCCGGACTTCTTGTCATTATTAGACGACCCATCTTCTGGAAAATGAGAAAAGACTGTCTCTGGGATTAGCATGCCAGTCAAGGGGTCATTGCACTCAAATATTCAGGGAAAGTATATAGGAATTGAAGAGACGATGTCGAGGATACAAGTGCAGTATAAGCAATATATGCTGATCACCTATTATATCAATGAGATAATCTTGACAGTATCGTAGCAAATACTGGCACTTTTAAAAACTCAGTATTGGGTTATAATTAGTAAAAATAATATCCTTAACATTTTCAGTCATTGAAGCTCATGATCTCCTGCTATCAGCAATAGCATAGCTACATGCAGTTTTCACTCTACACATGTATACTTTAATATATGCAAAATTGGACAATAAAGATGTTCTGCATTGGAGAATACAATGACTGAAATAAGGAAACTAGGATATATTTCTACTGCATTACTTATCTTTATAACCTCAAGTAAAACGTAACATTTATATCAATTCTCTTGAAAACATGCCATTATTAATAAAAAGGACTTCAGCCTTTTATATTATGATACAATGAGGGGTGAGGCTAAAGCAGAAAAAAATTCATATTTCTACTCACTTTTACCCGTAGGATTAGCCTGTGATCCCGGTAATGCTGGAAAATCTTCATTACTCATGGTAAACTCTGAAGTCTCAGGCGTCGGCTGCTTCACCATACCAACTGAATGACAAAGGATTAAATGTTAACAGTTAAAAGAATATCACTGAATACAAAAATAAGAAATTGATGCTTATGCTCTTTAGAGTTGCAAAAACTAGAATTTTATCCTCCTTTTTTTATTTTCTGTATAACTTTTAATCCTCATACTAATGAGTTGGAGCTGGAAATTAAGGTTGGAGGCCCTTCCTTACACCCCACAGTGGGCTCGAACACGGATGTGTCACATCCCGAGACGAGTACTCTAACCATAGAGCTACTTGGTCTCCTGCTTTCAACAATGTAATCAGTGTAATTGGTTTTCAATTTAAACTAACTGTTACCAACAGATCCTGTGATTATAACTGCATACATACCATAGGGTTGTCTCCCAGCCATAGGGTTTGGTTGAGAGCTATCAGTATTTCTAGAAGACAAGGAGGGAAACTCGGACAGATCCAAAGGAGGTGGAGCAGAGTCACCTCCAAAATTGCTATGCAGCCCCATCATACTGCTGCCTCCACTACCAAAAGGTCTTACGAAATCTTGACTCCTAAAACAATGTCGAATGTCATTTTATTTTACAAAGAGGATTCCAATGCTATTTTTCATATGAAAAAAAAAAACAAAAAACAGGCAAATTAAATCAATTACGCCGATTCTATGACTTCAAAAACGTTACTGTTTTGACCAAAAAAACTTCTACATTAATTTAATAAAACTATAGCAATAACAGGGTCATTAATATGCTGAAGAAGACAAAGAATGTTTTCAAAATGGGTGGTAATTTTTCTAACACTAACTCGTGGATATGAAAGGCAAAAGTATTACGGGTATTTTATACATGACAAAGTCTTGTGCTACATATACAGTATTACAAAAAAGAAAATATAATTTGAACTAACGAAAACTTCACATACCCTAACCCCTGCATTTGTCTGAGCATATTTTTGACTGACGGTTGCTTATTGGGCATATATAATGAGTTTGAATTATGCGTTGCTGCCATTGCTAGGGACAAGGCTGCCAAACCGGGCCTGGATTCGGTCGAGCCTGCGCCGCCACTGCTGACGAGACTGCCGACGCTCGGACCACTGACAATGCCACGACTTTCAATGCTTCTGGCAACAGTACCGCCTAAACTCCCCATAATACCTGAAAGAAACACATATGTAAAATGAAATCATCAAAACAGGCCTGAAACTCCCTTATCTGCTCTTAATGTCTCTGATACAAAGAGGGAAGATCATTTTGACAGAGAAACACCAACTTTCACTATCAAGTTTATACTCTACAGAAACAAAGCAAGTTATTGACAGAGAGCTTAGCTAGAGTTTGAGATAAACGAAGAAATGGAAATTCTCAAGCAAGCAATATACAGTATACAAAAGAAAGAGACAGTACCTCAATGCATTCAGAGGGGCAACTGATGATTATATTAGGATACGTTTGTTTGTTTGTTTATGATTTTGACACCAGGACGGGCAAAAAAAAAAATAAATAAATAAATAAATAAATCTACCCTCATCAGGTCTGGGTACGAAGAAAACATAGAGAACCAGAGATCGGGAGTGTATTGTGACTTGTCAGTTGTGAAGGGATAATAAGACATGTGCAACGAATATCCAAGAATATTCAGTGTTGATGTAGGCATAGAAAGAGAACCGTAACTGAAGGAAGACTTAACATCGAACTGTCCTGGACAGTCTTATTTAAGTCAAATAGCCCCTTCAGGTGTGGTATTGCAATGGGCAGTTGTGCCATGGGCCAACCTACTACATGGAAATGAGACTAAATTAAAAAATATGAACTCTTGAGACTGCAATTTCGAACACTGATTCACCATTAAATGAAGTTCATATTTCTAGTGAACAAAACGGACTGAATTTGCACATTTTTGTTCTCAATATAAAAATACATCATAAACTATCCACTGATGCAATCTGCAAATCCAATCACAATAGCTGCTGCAATTACCAAATCAGTATCTTAACAATACAATTACACAATCCAACTACATACTATAAAACCATGCTTTTAACTTAGTTTACTTTATATACTAAAATAAATCAATTACTTTACTAATACACAAATACTCTATGACTTCATGCAGTCCAAATGTTATAAAAATTCCATCATCATTACTGTTTTTACCATAACTTTTAAACACCTTCATTTACAGACGAATAAAATTTATTTCCCAACCTTTGAACATGCAAAATATTGTGTGACCATGTGCTCCTTAGTCAAATAGAAAATTTAATAATAGGCCAGATTTTATAAGTTTGCTACCTAAGTCAGAAATTACATGTAACCAATACACCGACAAGTAAAATCACCATAAATACATGATACAAATGTGGATATCCTACAGTGTAGGTTGCATTCTGGTGACTTTCAAACTAATATGATTATTTACTACTCCAATATAAGGCTCTAACATGGATACTATGAGTGAATGTTGACTTTTAGGTACACCAAGCTAATATCTACTTAGCTCTTCTAAGTTTAAGTAAGCGTGCTCTTAGACAAAGCCTTATGTAATAAAAAGAACCCTTGAAAATCACAGATAGTTTGGAAGAAAATGCTCAAACTTCTATAACCTCCAATTATATAATTAATTTGGCCTAACTATAAGGAATTAATAGACAGTAAGAAAGATATCTGATTCTCTGAATCTTAATTATTCTACCCATGCAGCTATATACTTGTAAAGCAAGTTTTAACAAACACCTAAATGGCTTTCAACACCCCTATAAACTACATATAGCTGAGTAAAAACAAACTTTATGGATTTTATGGGAAGTAAGGTGTACTTTTGAGTCTCTAAAATTGTTAATAATACCACTGACATTATGGAATTAAAATGCAAGTTATGGTAATTGTCTTGCAAGGAAATTTTAAATCCCCTTGTTCCATCCCATTTAGTCAAGTTTTATGACATGCAGGGAGACCTAATATTAAGATAAGTTCAACGATAAATTTTTACTGGTTTCTTAATAGAGGGTTGTCTACCTGAACTTTACTGAACCAAACCTAACATTATATGGTTAAGATGTTTTATGCACCCCTTCTGTAGCCTACCCGAGAAATCAGTTACCAATGCTTCCTGAAATGTAATGCGCTGCTGTTTAACTCCAAAATTTATGCTACTGAGGTGTTTAAGGTTTCAAACTTAGCTTAGGTTAGTTAGACTGTTATCTAAGTGCCTAGCTCTGCCCATCAATATTGCATCTAACACAAAAAACAGTGATTTCCGAAAATCACAATTATCAAATTTATTCAAAACAAATCGAAATCTATATAAAAAAAGGTTTTATTTTAGTTATTGGGATTAATGGAGGTTAGGTAAGTATTTTTAGTTAGGATAGTAAAAAATTGTTTTGTATGCCTATTGTCGCCAATTTTTGTTGTGTATTCATCCGCCAGTTCTCTAGTTAGAGAATATCGCCATCTATTGGTAGGTTTTGAACACTGGTATGGCCCGCTAAACTGTAGGTGTTCCAGAAAAAATACCCCTAGGTGAGGTGAGGTTAGATTAGGTAAAGATGCACCAAAAATGTGTTTTTTCGACACTTTTCTTTTATGGAATAAAGGTTTTTGTGCTTCATATCACTTGTTTTTGCTTTTCCCTCTCACACAAACCCCGATTCCCAACACTTCCCCCTATGACTACTAGGATAGGGGGGGGGATAGAAAGTCTACATTGAGTATTTTGCTCCAGATATGGAGTTTAGAATCGCTTGTTTCACAAAGGAACCTGTCGGAAAAGTTTTTTTTAAGAGAATTCCCTCTTCTAAAAATTTACCAAAAAATAGTTTTGTCCAAAATTTGGAGGGGTGCATAAAACGAATCTTGACTCAATATATTTCATAAGTTGGTTTTCTTAACTCAGGGATGTAAGAGTACACAGCAAGCATATTTTCATTTTAGTGACTATTACCTAATATAAATTAGTTTAGGTGCAGAAAGTGAACCAGCTGCGGCTGTCGGTCCTCATGGCAGAATACCCTAGCCTGCCTACCCTGTGGACAACACAAGGAGGGTGGTAAGGGGGAAATGTAGCAACCCTTTATCCCCAAGGAGCTGAGAGGAGTAACTGAAGTATGTCTTTGCTCGTTATAAATGTGTGCTATTTGGCTCGGCCACCCCCCTTACGAGGGGGAATGGGGTCACTGTATATATTTATAGAATATTCCATCAAAAATATCAATAATATGGAAAATTAAAACCATCACCTATGGTTTTTACAACGTTCAGGCAAGTCTACATGTATATTAATAACTGTACCGAAAATTCTTTTATGAAATGCTTAGAGTTCAGATCATGTAATGGACTTGCAGTAAAGAGGGAGAGAACACAAAATGCGAATAAATAAACGCTAAAATAATCGAGGCCATTGAGAAAAAAAAAAATTCTCGTTACCAATCATTTCAAAGACCATTTCTTAAGAGACATCAAACGCCTTTTACATATTTCAAAGTGACACTCTGTGACAAATGGGGAATTCTGCAGGGAAAAGGGGTGCAAAATGGGTGAAATATGGGTGAGAGAAATAGAAATTGTGAGGTAGAAGTCTGCTTTCTTACCCTGACAGAAGAGTAGCTCCCACAGATCATCAACAAAACAGGTGGCGCCATCTTTAGTCCACAAATGTAACTCACTAATACATACACAGGCTGTACCCGCTGCATTTAAAACTATTAAACTTCATTTAACTATTTAGTTTATTTCCCAACCTTCAGCCGGGTAAAATCTCTATGCATTTATTATTTCAGGTTATTTTGTTTTATTAGACAAGTCAAGTTAGTTCACACCAAATTAAGGAACAAGTTGATAATTAAAATAATTATTTTGGGTTGTTTTAGATATCTTTTGACCATTATAGAAATAATGTACTTCATATATGATTCTATTCACATATGCAGTTAGTACGCTATCTCATAATACTTATTATATTACGTGAATTAGGCATGGTTAGGTTAGAGAAGTTACTTCACAACACTTAAGAAACGCGTTGATAATTCAAGTTTTTACTTTATATATATATATATATATATATATATATATATATATATATATATATATATATATATATATATATATATATATATAGGAAGAAAAAGTTCATTAAATAAAACAACGAAATTATATATATTAAAAGTACTTACTAATTTCGTGACATAAATTGGTCACCTTCTTAGAGTACTTTGAGAAGGTGGCCAGTTTTAGTTCACGAAATTAATAAGTACTTTTTATATGTATAATTTCGTTGTTTTATTTAATGGGCTTTTAATTCCATTTTAGACTGTATGTTAACAGTTCAGTGTTATTAATATATATATATATATATATATATATATATATATATATATATATATATATATATATATATATATATATATATATATATATATATATATATATGTTTGTGTGTGAGTTTGTGTGAAAATTATAAGCTATGCCGTATATAATTACTTTAACACCGTTAGGGAAAATATCATATTTATTTCATTAGGTTAGGTTAGTTAGGCTAATTCAATCCTTAGCTTAGCAAGAGTCATTATTGAAATGATTAATCCTCAGTAATTTTAGAAATTCACACTGCATTGCATATTCCTGTTCGCTCGCTAGGGTGTGAAAGTAAACATTTACCAAATACAGTAGTCTAGCTCAAAGGTGAGACATAATCTTTTTAAGCTTATTCACTCTATTTTTAGATGCGGTTTCATATACATTCAATATCTAACAATCATTGTAAACACTCCTGTCATATTTCTTTACACTTTAGTTTTTCCTAATTTTTCTTTTTAATCTTCACATATCTTTACTCTTTCCTGCTTTACCTCTTTGCATTTTACTTTTATTTTTTTATTTAGTTTTTATTTACTTTCATGTTTTTTTTTTATGTGTTCCATTTAATTTACTCTTCTCATAGCAATTTACCATTGAAAAAGACGCCTTTTTTTTTCCATAATTTTAACTGCTTGTGTGCACCGGAGGGGCGAGAGGAGAAAATACGACGTAGCTTACATCTATGTAATTAATTAGGTCATTACTTTATGTAAAGTACAAAATAACACACACACACACACACACACACACACACACACACACACACACACACACACACACAGAATCAAGAAGTTGGAGGAAATGGTTATAAGCCTTGATGATAAAATTCGGAATATGGATGGAGAAATGAAAGAGAATGAAACACTCAGAGAACAAATAAGATCTTTGGAGGAAGCAAATAAAGCACAAGGGCAGGAGAGAAAGGAACTAGAAAAAAGAATAAAGAAGCTGGAAGGGGAAAAGAGTCAACTAGAATCTAGAATTTCTAAACAAGAAGATAAAAACAAACAGCTAAATGACAACCTAAAGGAATTAGATGTTAGTTCACTGCTCTCTTCTGAGAGAGACGAGATTGCTGCTTGGAATGTTCAGATTAAGGAAAACATTGAACAGTTCAGAAAAGAGTTCCAGGAGCTGAATATGGAAAATGATGCCATGAAAACGTCCTTTGCTGATGCACTAAAGGGGAATGTGGCAGTAAAAGAGGCTGTAAAGGTGGTGGCACTGGAAAACATACAAACAGTTGACTATAAAGAGACAGTAATCGAAAAAATGAAAGACGTTGTGATGGAAAGGGCAAACCCACTCATCAGACAGGCACTTGATAAGGAGAAGACAGTGGTAATCTCAGGCATAAGTGAATCCCAGGATCCAACATGGCAGGGGAGACTTGAAGAAAATAAAGCTAGCGTTGTAGACCTGATAAGAAAGCTTGGAGTAGTATGTGGTCCTGAGGATATTGTAAACATACACCAACTAGGTAAATATTCGAGGGAAGGAAAGCCGAGACCAACAAAAGTAACCTTTGAGAGAGGGGAAACATGTAGGGAAATATTGTTGAGAAAAAAAAGTCTAAAAGACCTTCAAGAATGCAAAGAAGTGTTCATTAGACGATACAGAACACAGGAAGAGATGGGAAAGATCAAAAACTTGTTGCAAGAGGCAAGAAGGTTAAATGATGAAAGAAATGAAGAAGAGAAGAAAAATTTTCGTTACAGAATACTTCCAGACAAAGGGGAGATAAAGAAGATAATGACAGAAGATCAGGGGATGGGGAGATTGTTATACACAAATGCTGATGGATTAGCTGGTAAGGCAGTAGAATTAAAAGATAGGATCCACAACAGTAAGGCAGATATAGTAGCAATTACAGAGACTAAGTTGAGTGAGGACATAAACAGTGTCACAGTTTTTCCTAAGGGCTTCAGAATACTAAGGGTCGAAAGATCTGAGAGGACTGGTGGAGGGATAGCACTGCTCATAAGTGAGAGGATTCAAGTTGAAGAAATAAACTTGGCTATAGAAAGTGAGTTCAGGGAATTTCTTGTTGCTCGCATAAATACTGGGTCAGAGAGCATTATAATAACTGTTGTATACAACCCACCAAGGAACCAAAATAGGCTTGAAATTTATGAGGAAAGTCATATAGGTACTATTGAAGTCATAAACTCAGTTGTTAACATGGCACGGGAGAAAAAATGTAGGATTTTGATTATGGGAGACTTTAATCATAAAGAGATAGATTGGATAAATCTTGACCCACACAGTGGTGAGGACTCATTCGGGGCAAGATTCCTAGATTGCGTACAAGGGAATTTCCTACACCAACATGTAATGGAACCAACAAGAGCCAGGGGTGGGGATGAGCCATCACTACTTGATCTAGTGTTCACAGATAATGTGTTGGATATTGAAAATATTGAGTATGAACCACCAATTGGAAAGAGTGACCACTGTGTGTTGTTGATGGAGTATATCATTGAAGACATTCTTCCTGAGAGTAGAGGCACTGAGGACATGAGGAGGAACTATCCGAAAGGAGATTACATCAAAATGAATGAGCTTTTTGCAGTTATTGACTGGAGAACCTTATTTTACAACAAATCTGTACAAGAAATGTATGACATCTTTTGTGAGAAATATGGGAAGATAGTAGATTGCTGCATACCTGTCACCAAAGTAGGTGTAATTCATGCCAGAGAGAAATGGTTCGATAATGGGTGTAAAAGAGCTAAGGAGTGGAGAGACAAATGCTGGAAAAGGTATAGGAGGAGAAAAAACATAAATGCCTGGCAAACCTACAAAAGAGCAAGAAATGATTACCTAAGTAAAAGGAGAGAGGCAGAGAGAGATTATGAGAGGGACATCACCAGGAAGGCTAAAGAAAATCCCAAGCTTTTCCACAGCTTTATCAGAGGAAAACTGAAGGTAAAAGAACAGGTTTTAAGGCTAAAGAGAGCGGATGGAAGCATCACTGAGACGGACGGAGAGATCTGCAAAGAATTGAACAAGGAGTTTGAGTCAGTATTTACAGTAGAAAATACCCCACCCCCTCAGATTGCAGTGATAGAAGCTCAAGGGCCGGTATTAGAGAACATCAACCTTACAGCCACAGAGGTATGCAAAGCGCTGATGGATTTAGATGTTCATAAAGCTACAGGTCCTGATGACATATCCCCTCATGTGCTTAAAAAATGCGCAAACACAATATCAGTGGCACTAAGTATCATATTTAAGGAGTCACTGGAGTCGGGGGAGATTCCAAGATGCTGGAAACAAGCAAATGTGATACCTATCTTCAAAAAGGGAAGGAGGGATACGGCTCTGAACTATAGACCAGTTTCCTTGACCAGCATAGTTTGCAAACTTATGGAGAAACTAATAAGGAAACATATCTCTCTTCACTTGGAATCCTTCAACTTTTTGTCAGTGAGGCAACATGGCTTCAGAGAAGGAAGATCAACAGTAACAAACTTATTAGA
The DNA here is from genome assembly GCA_037179515.1 of Halocaridina rubra. Classification (NCBI taxonomy): domain Eukaryota; kingdom Metazoa; phylum Arthropoda; class Malacostraca; order Decapoda; family Atyidae; genus Halocaridina; species Halocaridina rubra. The sequence continues at coordinate 31,252 of JAXCGZ010002116.1, forward strand.
ATTTTATGATGAGGTAAGCCAAATCTTACAGGAAAGAGAGGGCTGGGCAGATTGCATATTCCTAGACTTCCAGAAAGCGTTTGACACTGTTCCACATGGGAGACTTATTAGGAAGCTGCAATCAATGGCTAGAATAGGTGGAAATGTTTTGGAATGGATAAAAACTTACTTAGAAGGAAGGGAACAGAGGGTTAGAGTAAGACACTCAGTGTCTGAATGGAGAAGAGTTAGTAGTGGAGTTCCACAGGGTTCAGTTTTAGGGCCACTTTTGTTCCTTGTATATGTAAATGACCTACCAGAGTCTGTAAATTCATTCATGAATATGTTTGCAGATGATGCAAAGATTGTGAAGAAAGTAAAAAACGAGAACAATGGTAGAGAACTTCAGGAGGATCTAAATAATCTGCATGAGTGGTCAGAAAAGTGGCTAATGAAATTCAATACCTCAAAATGTAAGGTAATGAGAATGGGTACAAGTGCAAGAAGGCCCAAGCTTGACTACTCGGTGGCTGGAGTACAACTTCAAGAGACAGAAAATGAGAGAGATCTAGGAGTAAACATACTGGCAGATTTGTCTCCAGAAATACATATAAATGGTGTAGTAAGGGCAGCATATGCATTCTTATCAAATGTAAGGGTAGCCTTCAGGCACATGGACAAGGAAATGTTCAGAAATATTTATGTAACCTATGTGAGGCCAAAACTCGAATATGCAGCCCCCTTTTGGAATCCGCACTTGAAAAAGCACATAGCTAAGCTTGAAAAAGTTCAAAGACATGCCACGAAACTGGTGCCAGAAATACGCAATCTCGGTTATGATGAGAGGCTGAGGGAATTAGACTTGCCATCACTCGAAGCTAGAAGAGTAAGGGGGGATATGGTGACAGTCTTTAAATTCCTTCATGGTTATGATAGAGTGGATAGGGATCGATATTTCGATATGGCTGGCTCTAGAACTAGAGGTCATAGTTTGAAGCTTCGTAAGAAAACTTGTTTGCAGGATGTAAGGAAATACTTTTTCAGTGTAAGAGTAGTTGATAATTGGAATTCGCTAAGCGAGGAGGTAGTTAATGCTATCTCAATCCATAGTTTTAAGGACAGGTACGATAAGTATCACTAAGTCTAAAAATGGAACCGATCAGGAGACGGGAAGATACGAGCTTTGGGCTCTTTCCCGTAAACACAATTAGGTAATCACAATTAGGTAATCACACACACACATATCCCCTCATGTGCTTAAAAAATGCGC
>JAXCGZ010002116.1:37500-90000 GCA_037179515.1 Halocaridina rubra
ACAAAACTTTTTACCGTGTTCAGACCATAGGTATTTTGTAATCATATTACATAATTTTACATTCTATATTGAAATAAAATATTCTAATATTATCTTGCGATTTTACTTTCCAAACCTATCCTTTATTCATAGTCAAATCTATTATACATCTTTCTCGATATGCCAAACAGCCTCTTTTTTTTCTAATCCAAGAGATTAAACACACACCTACAACGCGAATGTTCATAATCTTAACACCTTACACATATAATGTCTTGAGAACGATGTTAGTATGTTTTGCAGGTGAAATTCCTTTATTTGCAAAGTGAGAACGCGTCTTCTTAATGTTTTTTTAATCAATATATTCATTCTATTTTGTTATCATTGTCTTGCACATGGAATGTTTAACAAAGACGAGGTCGACTGCTATGCCCCGCGTGACCCAGGGACGTGCGAGGGCCAAGAAGAGGCTTGGTATTATCTGCCTAACGAAGATAAATGTGCCTTCTTCGTCTACTCCGGCTGTGGAGGAACAAGCAACAGGTGGGCCTCATGACTACTGCTACTACTACTACTACTACTACTTATAATAATAATAATAATAATAATAATAATAATAATAATAATAATAATAATAATAATAATAATAATAATAATAATAATAATAATTATAATAATAATAATAATAATTATTATTATTATTATTATTATTATTATTATTATTATTAATATTATTATTCCCATTACATCCAATTAATCATATCTGTTACATAAAGCTCCATTTTGGAGAACATAAAAAAAATTATTCGTGCATAATGATATTAAAAAGCATCTTCTTCTGCTCTAACAGATTTACAAGCCGAGGAAACTGCGAATCTGCCTGCCTGAGATTACCAAAATGTCCCAAGAACGATTGTCCTCCTTCGTGTACGACCACCAGTGGTGCAGATGGATGTGATATCTGCGCTTGCACGAGAGGTAAATTAGGACTAGATTGATAGGTATTGAATAGTCCGTTCTATGTGTCACAATGAGTCTCCATGGATGGGGATGGACACAGACCTGGTTAGAGCGAAATGCCTTCCTAACGCCTCGCGGCGGGGATCGAACCCAGTTGTTAGACTTGCGTGCTCTACCACTGAGCTATCTCAGCGTCTTTCTGCTATGATATCCATTAAATCATGATGATGTATGCCAGAGGTGGCCAAACAGTCGATCGCGGCCACACGTTTGTTCGATCGACGGTAATATCATTAAGCCAATGAACTCGGTAAAGAACCTAGGTGTCTATTTTGACCGTTACATGAATTTTGAAATGCATATAGATGAAATTTATAAAAAAAGTAATGGGTACTCTAATATATCTAAATAGGGTAAAAGACTCATTTGAAACATCAACTCGTATAATAATTGTCCAGTCCTTAGCTATGAGTTTAATTAATTACTGTCTCAAAGTTTGGGGATGTACAAATAAGACTCAATTACAAAGAATACAAAAGTTACAAAACTTTGCAGCACGAGTGGCTGTTGGCAATGTAAGAAAATACGAGCACATCTCTCCTGTTTTAAAAGATCTAGAATGGATAAAGATTAGAGACAAATATGTTTTTGATATATGTACCTTTGTTTTTAATATACTAAGAAACAATCTTCCTGATTGCTTGTATAATTTTTCTACAGTAAGCTCAGTTACCGGGTTAACTACCCGTCAAGGGGAAAATTTATTAGTACGAAGGTCTAAAACTGATATTGGCTCAAGAGATATAAACATCCGTGGACCTCATTTATATAATCAGCTTCCCAGAGAACTAAAAAATGCTGGTTCAGTGTATACTTTTAAATATAATCTTAAGAAGTTACTCTTAAAGGAAGATTTTACTTGTAATTTTTAATGGTACACTCATCTTTATGATTTGTTTGTTTTAGTATGTCTATATCGTACACCACAGATGTCTATCTGGAATATATATGTATCTTATTTGAATACCCAATGTACTTTGGAAATAAAGGCTTATTATTATTAGTATTATGCTCAGCTCGCCAACATGGCAACAGTGCGCGGCAAGTTGTACGTGACATATTCCTGTCTCTTAACTCTTCCCTCGCATCAGTCATAAATGCTATTTGAATTTATTTTTCCCCAGTTGACGTAATATTATGTGATTATGTAGTATGGTGGATCGTAAAAGAGTTTCAGTCTTTAGAGTAGATCTCGGAATCCAAAAGTCTGGCCACCCCTGCTGTATGCCATTTTCATTCCGTAATTACATGAACACACTTCTGAGACTTTATATTGTGATCTATAAACTAACTTCTATTTAGCATATTTAGCCGATGTACGTGCTGTTTATCGCTAGAATATCTACGGTGTAGATATTTTTTTCCTTGTACATAACAAGCCAGAGTAGCACCCAAATATCATCAGTAAACTGTTCATATGATGTAGTTAATAGTATCAAATCTCTCTCTCTCTCTAATAATGAAGTCCATCAGTTACGGAACGTGATCAAAATGCAGTGCTATTAAATTTCCATTATAATTATTCACCTTAATCTACCGCAGGTAAGTTAGCTTTTTATATACAGATCGATTGAATAAGTATAAGAAAGCTTGGCTCACAATACCATGCTATAACAGTCGATATAAATACCATTATTATCTTTCTTCCTTTTTTCAGCTATAAATATCAATCCTTCTTAATCGACAGAAAGTTCTTTATGCTCTTACTCTATCTCTCAGTACTATCCTTCACACTCGACACAAATGCTATTCTCTCTCTCTCAGTACCATGCCTTCACAGTCGACACCAAATCCATCAATATCTTGCTATCTTTCCAGGTATCAATCCTTTGCTGTCGGCATAATTTCATTGCTTATATATTTTTTTCTCTAGGTCTCAGTAACAATTCTCAGTCGTCACCAGTACAATTATTATCTCTATATAGCAATTTCTGGCTTTTAATATCAAGCCTTCACAATCGACACAAATTCAACATTGTAATTCTCTCTTTATATGTTAATTTATCCTTAAATATAGACTTTTGAGGTCTCAAAATATGACGTTTCTTAATTTACATTGAAAGGTAATTGACCTAGAGGGGATTTCTAGGTTCATTCTATGACGCAAAGATAGCCAGATCAAATACCAGAAAAGGTCATTCACTTTCACGACGACTATATTAAAAATGAAAATAAAAAAGGACTTCATTCGAAGAATGAAAACCGGGAGTTTTCCTATTTAGTTTCATATAACGCAGTCGCCTTATTTCTTTACAAACTTGTTGTGTTGTGTGTGGGGGGTAGCAAGACAGACAGAAAGACGGTTAAAGAATATATATATATATATATATATATATATATATATATATATATATATATATATATATATATATATATATATATATATATATTATATATATATATATATATATATATTTAAATAGGACTGTCCAAGACATTTCAATGTTAAGTCTTTCTTCAGCGACGGTTCTTTTTCTATGCCTACAGCTACACTGTATATTCTAGGATATTCATTACAGATCTTTTATTATCCCTTCTCAGCTGACAAGTCATTACACTCTCCATCTATGTTTCTCTTTACTTTAGGTACACTTCGTGCCCAGGCTCGATGAGGACTGCTTTATTTTATTTTATTTTTTGGCCCGTCCGGGCGTCACAATCATTTAAAAAAAAAAATAAAATAAAAAAAAAATAAATATATATATATATATATTATATATATATATATATATATATATATATATATATATATATATATATATATATATATATATATATATATATATATAAGGAGGGTGGCTGAGTCAAGAAACACGCATTCACCATAATCCGCACATAGCTCAACTACTTCTTTTGGTTCCTTTGCTAAAATAATCTTTATATAAGCTATCCATCGGCTCTCTCTCGAATTAAATATTAATGTTAACTGTCAAGCAGTACAAGTGCAAATGCAAATCGTAATATCAGACATAATTAACCACGGATTTAACGGTACAAGATATTCCTGCATGCTAGGTAATATATAGACCGAACTTTGTAGTTATTATTGCTAGATTTGTACATTTTGAAAATGAGTTACACTGCCAAACTCCATTGAAGCATTCTCTTCCTCCACAGTATTATTTGGCTTTACAGACGCTAAATATATAAATATTCAGCCCTTTGTTTCACAATTAGTCCCTATTTGAATATAGGTGGACACCCGCGGTAGCTCGAACCCGCTTTAAGTCGCTTCCCTACTTGCGCACTGTAGCACTAATTACCGCAGCCCCCCCCCCAAAAGCACCGTTTCATGCCACAGTGAGTCCTCATTCCAACATGTTGCAAGAATTAAGGCTGGATTCCCTTCGTAACGACCTGCGGTGGACTCAAGCATTAATCGCTTCCCGACTCGTGTACTCTACCATTGAGCTATCACGGCCTCAGTCATCTTACTAATATAGTAAATAATAAATAAATAAATAAAATAGAACAAAATTGTTATGCGAGTCCATTTAATTGTGCGCGTTAATAATAACAGAATCTTAGTTATTATGAACATGTATAGTTATTACACTATTCATGCCAAAAATTTGTACATTATGAAATGGTAAACAGTGGTGTCTTTCTTCTTCTTGTTTTATACATGATAGTACCAATTACAATATTCTCTTCTTGTCATTCTTACACCTCGACCCTTTACTTTCTCTCTGTCTCCCCTGACTCGATGCGTGACGTCACTTCAAACGTTGGACAGCTTCGTTTCTTGGCTACATGAGGTTATTCCTAGTATCAGAAAGTTGTTCTGGCAATATTCCCATATATTAGTTTGTACTTCCAAGTTTTTTCTTCTTTAATGTGGCGTCATCGAAGGTAGAATATCTCGGGGCATCCCGTAGCGGGGCGTTTTTTTTTTTTTTTTTTCCCTGGGTTACAAGAGGAACCACTGTTCTTCTATTAAGACGATAGTCCTCTCCTGGAGTACCAGACTGGCTTTGCATGTTAATAAGTTATTGTCGTTATTGTTTGCATTTTTAAGTGTCACTATGACTTCCCATTCGAATGGTGGCGGACACAGACGATACAGAGTATAAGGGGTTTATCGGGGAGAATCAGACCGAGCACATGCAGTACGTTAATCGACTGTCTACTGACCTGTGCTGATGACTTAAAGATAGTGAGTTACCAAGATGCATAATAACTAGCGAGTTGGATTTTTAATGTATTCTATTTAACATGATTTCAACATAAAGGGCGAAAGCATGTGCATATGTACATACGTGTATCTTGTAGCTGTTCTTCAGTTTTGCCGAGGCCTCCCAAAATAAATGAACTGATGTGAATGACGGGGATGGTTTTAATATTCCAGCGGGGTCAACACATTGACCTCGCAAGTGATATTTATCATATAATCTCTAATTTTATCAGCATCAAAAGACACTTCGGGTAATATGAATCTGTGATAGATTGCAGAGATACATTACATCCAAAAGTTAAATTTTTCACTTAAGAAAAGCTCCATGAACGTTAGTGAATATACCTTGATTATGTAATATAATACACGTAACCCCCCACCCCCCAAAAAAAGGTTCAAACGAGTGAAAGTACAGGTGAACGACCCATGTTACTTGGCGCCAGCTACTAGCATGACGCACACAACCCTTTCGCCCCCATCCCAAATAAGTACCAATAGACTCACTTTCCATGGCCCCTCGGATATCCCCCACCCCATTACCCCCCAATTCTCATTTTCACCCACCTCATCACCTATCGCCCTTTCTCTAGTCATTTTTTATCCATTTAACCTCCAACTACTTACTTAAAAGGACTTTCAGCTTTCACAATGCATGAGGTACCTGCGGCTATTACACACCTAATTAACAACAACAACAACAACAACAATAATAATAATAATAATAATAATAATAATAATAATAATAATAATAATACGTCTAGGAGAAATACAGCTTTCATAAATAAGGAAAATACTTTCAGAAAAGCGATAAACTTTTGACTTGAACTTAATACATTTCACATTATGAAGATATTTATATGTTCACAATAGGTAAAATAATAACCTTTCAGTGATAAAAGTACTAATATAAAATACCGCTATTTATGAGGTACGAATACAACTTTCATTCTTTACTGTGTGATATTTCAATCCCCAACGAAAAGTCATCTAAACTGTATTTGATATTTTGGACATATTGACTAGTGTTTCTTTTATTTTTCAGAGCAAGCAACTACAGTGTGCAACGAGCCAGCTCAACGAGGGTACTGCCGAGCGATGCATTATAAATGGGCCTGGGATGCAAACAGCAAACACTGCATCCAGTTTGTCTACGGTGGGTGCGAGGGCAACGAAAATAACTTCGAAACGGAAGAGAGATGCTTGGAAATATGTCAGGGTATTTGATAAGGGCAAATATTATCTGACCCAATACGTGCGTTATGATATGTTATTACAGTTTCTATACGTTTGATTACTTTGTACTTATGAATATATCACACACGAACACATATTCGAAAAAAAGAAATTATGACAGCGTAAAAAAATATAGGCCCCTTTCCTCAGTAGCCAGTAAAACATTTTATAAATTTTCTTCATCTTTTCCTCGAAGATATAAATCAACAAAGCATTTATAGAAACACAAGAGAATCGATAATGGCCAACAAAAGTAGTCCAATTAACTCACTGAAAATAAAGTCAGATTAGTTATTTCGACTGCAGATTTTTTCTTCCAGCATTTAAACGTACCCCGAGGTAATTCAATGGTAGAGTATCCGAACCGGGATGCGACTATCTTGGGTTCGATTTTATCGCCGGGCGTTAGGGAGGGCACCCAATCTGATCTCTCCGGCTCCAATATGTCTACGTCCAAACTCCATTCGAATGAGGATTAACTGCGACACATAGAAGGGTGTATATCTAAAGCTAAAAGTGTGGAGTATATCTTTGCCGTATGTCACTCTTAAAACTGTAAGGTATACCGCTTTCCAGTAGCAATGATAAAAAAAAATGCAAAACAATTTGAAACTTTTTTTTTAATAATGTTTAATCAGTCATATCTGAAAAAAGTCCACAATGCTGTCATTTCCACGATAGAAAAGGGTCTCAAAAATATAAATGAGGATGTGTCATCCAAGTTTTACACAAAGGATGCATCTTAAAAAGTATCATAAGTTTGCGTTAGTGTACCAATTTTGTTCCAAAGCAGGTGATGTTACCATATTCAGCATGAAACTTTCCACCAGACAAATAAATACGAAAAATACCCTCAGCAACTCTTAAAACAGGCTCTGTCTCTTTAATTATCTCATTTTTTTCACGCTTAATTAAGAGATCTAATAATGAAAGTTAGAGTTGCTGACATTTACAAGAAACCAATGAATGTTTGTTGGAAAGCGAAGTTATGCTCATGTGCAAAGCGAGCTACTTACGAGCTAGTGTTTACCTAATTGTAGTATTTACCTAAGTGTTCTCACGGGAAAGAGCCCGATGGTCGTAACTGTTCGTCTCCTGGTCTGCTTCCTATAGTACCCACTAACAATTATCATATCTATCCTTAAAACTATGAATGCATTTAGAAGTTAATATTTCCCCATTTAACGCATGCCAATGATCAACTATTCCTATACTAATAAAAAGAAAAAACTATTTTTACTAGGTTTCAAATGAGTTACTGTTGTACTTTGTCGCTTATATTGGTCTAGGGATATCTTTGTCATCCACTAACCATGGTATTAAAGAAATATGAACACTACATTTCTGTCTACTACTTCACGGAGGGGTCCACGGTAATTTTGATTTAAGTGACTCACACTGCTCTAAAAACTACTGTAAAAGTGGATCTTGTAAAGATGAGTAACCCCAGAATCCGTGTAGTTAAAACCCCCTTGAATTGCTAGGCTAGAATATGTCATGTAAGGTTAGGTGACTTGCCATGTAAATATGACCTTAGTGCACTTTGGAGTTACTCTTACTAACAAGATTCGTAAAAGTTACACCAACACAAAGACATTAATTTCTAATAGATGTTGTGACATAAGTACTGTTATTTTCTGTTAATAGTTTTCATATGTTTCGGTCAAAAGTACTTTTAGTTTGATAGTATTAGTATGTTATTAGTTTTAGCAAAGCTTATGTTAGGAAGATTCTTTATTTTGTTCTTTATTTCTTGCAATAGCTTACTGTTAAATCTTGTGATATTTTGTACTGAAGTTACCAATTACTGTATTGAGCCTTACACTTTAATAAAAGTACCTTGTCTTTGAAAATTGTCTCTGTCAACAACCTTTTTATGACGCAACAAATAATTTTGCAATAATACATAAATGAAATAAAATAAAATGAGGTCTAAGAGTATACAAGAAACCATGTCTAGTTTTGCAGACAAGTACCCATCCCGCCCAACTCAAACCTGTAAAATTACCAGATTTCCTCAATGACGGGCCCAGAATATCCATTAAATTACACTGTCTACGTAAAATGTCACTTATGTACATTTTCCTCATATTTCTATGTGAACAAAGCTGTCAACATGATGTGTACCCTAACATCAATAAGCCTGGTAATAAGCTAGGTGGCTTCATAAAATCTTTATTGCAGAAAATTAAACTTATGATTACAACTATTTAAATTCTTATGTTTTATGTGTAATAACTACTGCTGAGAAATACCAAAATCCACGTAATACACACTAGAAAAGGGTAATTCTGCAAGCTGTAGTACCTTACAAATATGCAATGGAACCTAACATATCGAATCATCTGTACTTACCGGCGATAATTCCTGATTTGCTATTCATTTTACTATACCAAACAGCGAGATATCCAATTCTTGATTTAGTTACCAAAAGAGCTCTGTCAACACAGGTTCAAGCTTACATTGATCCTTGTATATAAACAGCTGCTGTTATTAAAAACCATTAATGAAAAAAAAATTCCATACGGAATCATTACTGACACAAAAAAAAAAAAGTCAGTGAATCGATGTGAATGACCATTGAAAATTGTACTTTAATCGTGTTCTCTTTCACAAATGGCTCTCCTTTCATTTTCACAAGGGAAATCCGTCAGTGGGTTCTGCCATCCATCGAACATTGCCAAACAATCACCGTTTCCTGATGGTTCATTGGTATGCCATAGCCTTTCGTCCACCAAACTGCCCGACAACCATTGCCACACTTTGTCGTTGATTTTACCACCGATCCAGAAGTTACGCGTGTTCTTGCGAGCTGTGGACAAGTGCCAAAAGAAAAATAAACATCACGAACTTGTCAACAATAACCCGATGAACACCCATCGATTCGAAGCTTTAAAGGTATACTTATGATTTAAGGTTAATGTAAATATTTCGTTTAGGTTAAGATTTAAATCTGCTTCCCAGTCTACTTACTGATTCTGGAACTCTTTTCCTTCTTCTGTCGTCCCTAATTCTTATAACCTATCTTGCTCTAAAACACGAATCTATCGTCATCTCAGGGCCTAATCCTGCCTTATCTCTAGGTTCTCTATTCATTCAGCCTGTCCTTTTCGTATAGTGTGTATCATTACCTCATTTCTGCATTGTCCTTAACCTTTTACTTTTTTCTTCTTGCCCGGTCCTTCGTTGATGAGGGTAATTTTTTAGTCTGTCCCGGTGTTAATATATATATATATATATATATATATATATATATATATATATATATATATATATATATATATATATATATATATATAATTTTTTTTTTCCCTCACCATACGCCTGAGTAGATAGTTCTCTATCTGTCAGTCGGCTGACCATTTGGCCAGCCATGCATTGCTAGAGCAAAGAGGTTTTCTTCCATGGCCTTGCTAGGACTATCCTGGAAACCCTCCCTAATTATTCGGGCTTGGGACCGGCATTGAGCTAAGCTGGCCTGCTCAACCCAGTGGGTGGGTTGTGTGTGTATATATATATATATATATATATATATATATATATATATATATATATATATATATATATATATATATAATCATTTAAATTTGAAAAGATATATTAATCTGGAAGGAAATAGTAGTGGAACACAAACGCAAAAGCCATCGAGAATTGAATTATTGATGTGAGGCGTATAAAAAAAGCTGACATCCCATCTTAGGAAGCTATACAGTACAAATGTTCACTTAATAATGTGGTAAATTTTTATAGTTACACCCGCCATTTTTAGGAGGTAAATATCATTGGTTTCCTGTGAGGTTTGATATGTTTTGAATGACAATGATTTTGAAAATCGTCGGATAATGTATGCCAACCTAACCAAAAATAGTACTTTAAGACATTCAATGTCATTAAAAAAAATTAAATTCCTATTTTTAAGTTAGGTTTGGTTAGATTAGGTTATCATACATTTTCCAACGTTTTGCAAGGTCACTTTCAAAACATCAGAAACCCTAGGAAAAATATAATTTTCAATGCCAAATTGCGACAGGAGCAGTTTTCATTATTTACCTATAATTTATACAGTTGATAATACACTTACGATAACGATTTCCAACAAATAGTTTAAGTTCTTGGATATTGTTGGGCACGACTAAATCTGCTCCCATGTTTTGACACCTGGAACGGGCATCTTCCCATGACATGTCTTCCCTTATCACGTACAGACATTCCGAGCCAAAGGTAAAGAAGGGAGGTGGGCAGGAAAGCTCTGGAAATAATATGAAAGTAATAAAAATAATTATAAGAGGAACATTCACAATTACAGTAGTTAAACATGATAAAAAATGTTGGATTCAGTTAGGACCTTGTAATATATCTCTCATTTGTTTATTTATTTTTTCCGTATTAGCTCAGGCTTATGTTAATTATATGTTTCCCTTTAAATCGAATATGTGATGTATTTACACGTTATAAAGAAATTGACACTGCTTGCGCAAGCAATTTTTTTTTCTAGAGTAATAAAGGTATATAAAGAAAGGAAATTTCGGAAGATACTTGTTTTGAGTAAATAATACTCTGCCATGCATCGTTATCTTCAATTCACATAATGACTACCACCGCTAGTAATTGCCATTTCATATGTCACTATTGATCCCCATTCGAATGGGGGTGGATACAGAGAAGTTGAAGCTTGGGGATCAAACAAAAACAAACAAAACATTCATAACACCCTGCATTGGGCTCGAACCAATTGTAAAACCAATTAAGACATCTTCACTGATCACAATAATACTACTACTACTACTACTACTACTACTACTACTACTACTACTACCACTACTACTACTACTACTATTAATAATAATAATAATAATAATAATAATAATAATAATAATGAGTGGAATACTGTACTTACTTGGCAAATGGATTTTGAAGAGATTGTTCATCTTTCTGACTTCGTTCAGTACTTCCTCTAAAACCGTTTCGTTGCTACCTGTTACATTTAAATGCTACTTTAAGGCCCGATTTCTTAAACAGTGTAAACCTAGGATACCATATTGTTAGTTAGCTAGACACACACAAATGGATATCATAAACGCATCTGACGCGGTTCTTTGTATGGCTAGGATCCCGTACGGGATCCTAGCCATACACAGAACCGCGTCAGATGCGTTTATGAAATCCATTTGTATGTGTCTAGCTAACAATATGGTATCCTATATATATATATATATATATATATATATATATATATATATATATATATATATATATATATATATATATATATATATATATATATTAAAGGGGGAAACAGCCAAGGTATATATATATATATATATATATATATATATATATATATATATATATATATATATATATATATATATATATATATATATATATATATATATATATTGCTTATAAGAATTTTGATTGTCTGGTAATCAATATGGAAAATGCATTTAAAGATTATTGAAAGATGAACTTATTTAATAATAATAATAATAATAATAATAATAATAATTAATGGAGAGAAAAAAAGCATAAATGTACTCTTTTAAAATTCTTAATGGAGAGAAAGAGAGCATATATGTACTCTTTTAAAATTCTTCCAATAATAATATTAATAATAATAATAATAATAATAATAATAATAATAATAATAATATAATAGTCAATCATATCAGCATAACTTTTTTTTTGCTATTTTTTTTTTCACTATTAATTCCCAATCAAATGGGGGTGATCATGGACAGACTGGAGATGGGTCATATAAGCTGGATGATTTTCCTAACGCTACGCTTGGGCTCAAACGTATGTTTTTCACATCCAGAGTCGAGTGGTCTAACCACTGCATTACCACGGTCATCTATAATAATAATAATAATAATAATAATAATAATAATAATATTTATTATTATTATTATTATTACTATTATTATTATTATTATTGTTATTATTATCATCATCGTTGGGTCGCAGTAACTCAGTGGTAGAGTGCGCAATTCGGAAAGCGACTAACTGGAGTTCGATCTCACTGCGAGGCATTAGGAAAGGCATCCAGCCTTAATACCTTAGCCCCAACATGTCTGTGCCCACCCTCATTCCAGTGGAGACTAATTGTAACATATAAAGCGGTGCATACTATTACTAGAATCACTCACTGAATTCTGTAGATACTGTAGCAGCATCTCTGGTGCCAGGCCATTTAATTTTATTATTTGAAGCTCCTTTTGGAACTACGTAAAGAAATTCTCATAAGACGATGGTTATCTCAATGAAGTTTATGATTATGATGATGATGATAAGTATGGTGATTATGATCATGATGACGTATCGGTGCTGCAAATGACAACCACATAAACTGACAGGAATATATATATATATATATATATATATATATATATATATATATATATATATATATATATATATATATATATATATATATATATATATATATATATCGTGTATGAAAACCATTATCTTAATGTATATAACGAGATAATTGCATGGTCTAAGCTATTTCAATTTCGGGAGATATAGATTAATTCACTAACTTCTTCGTCAACACCCTTTCCCACTTTTATGTGGGAAATGATGTAGACTAATTCACTAACAATAACATTAATTCATCTTACCGGTACTTCCTACTTGAGGTACTCCACCCGCAGGTTTTTTCTCATCGTTTTGAGCAGAAGCTATCATGATGACAGCACCATAAAAGATAAACCATGTAACGGCTCTCATTTTCTCGGTCCTTGTATTACACGGGAATGAAATAAGTGACGGAATTTCAAGGCCCTTTGCGTCGCACGATGTTGGAGGCGATGATGATCTGTAATGCCTAATAAATGAACGAAAACTGAGGAATAGAAATTGGTATATTACCCATATAAATTGATGTCTGTCGTATGTTTTGCATATCATTAAATATTTATTTTCATTACTGTGACCAGGTGTAATATAACATACGAAATCAGTGCTACATTTTTCATATTAACTAGTGTATATGATAGAAGAAAACCGTGAAAATAATTTTTCATACTTAGAATGATGTAAATAAATGCACGATAAATAATTATTTAAATCGTTGAATATAGTTTTGAAAGTGTAGTGATATAGTAGAAAATATTTATATAAAGGTTACGAAGTGACTGAATTGCAAGAAAACAGTGTATTTTTTTTTCTTCAATAAAAAGCGAAGGACTTACAACAGGAGGATTTGAGGTAGGAACTGTCTATGCGGAGTCCGAGCGCCAATTGAAGTTGGAGTTGGGTGAGCGAGACGTAAATCTTGAACTCTCATGAAAGATTCCTTGTAATATCCCAAACAAATATTGTGTCAGTTGCTACCCTTATATGTACTTGTTTCGTTTAACCACAAGAATTGTGTTTTGTTTAACCCTAATAATTATAATTCATTTATTGTCGTGACAAATGCGTGGAAAATTAACGTATATTTATACATTTCCTATATTTATCCGAGAGGGCAAAATACTGCACTGTATTTTTTTTGTGTGTACGTGCTTTATCATTTTCTCACTTAACTCCATTCGACTAGGGATGTATGAGGTTGGAGCTGGGGCATAAACAAAAGATGCCCTTCCTTACGCCTCCGTGGGCTTGAACACGAGTTTGTTACTTTCCGATTCAAATATTCTATCCACTTCGCTTTTGCGGTCCCCGTTTGGTTCCTGTTAGATCATTTATTTTCATGATGAAACGTATCATTTAATTTTTATTGAAATTCATAATCTCATTTTTTAAGTGTTTTACATAATGAAATACAGAATAAAGCACGTGTGTTCTCTTGAAATCTGGTGTTCCTAAGAGGAAGTGTGGACAAGTGGATTCTTGTTCACTTCCTTGAAGTAGAATATACAGGGAACAGAGCTTCTCTTCATTCTGTAAAGGCTGAACAACACTTGAGTTAAATTCGCCTAATCCATTTTGCAATATAAAAGACTCCTTGTTTTCAAATCTTAGCTACTACTACTACTTGAAGAAAAAATGAAAGAACCACCTTATTATATTAAGATAATATATATATATATATATATATATATATATATATATATATATATATATATATATTTTTTTTTTAAATGTATTTTTTTTTTTTTTTTATCCATGTGCCGGATTTGTTTTCCCCTCTTGCTGGAATTTCATGAGCTAATAAAACTGATCTACGAATTAAAACAGATATAGTTTAACTTCGGTCTTATTTGTTCTGATCTATTCAGCTACAAACGAAATTTCAGTTTGGAAAGTGTACAATATTCATATATCATAAATATTTTATTACTGCATATATTTCTTAAATACATAGAACTATGTCTCATTATACACTGACAAAAGTATCATTATAATGTATAGTATATACACGACGGGTACGTTATTTTTAATAATAATAATTCCAAAATAGGTAATAAACTGAATACTGACCTCATACTGCCTTTATATATTATGCATACCTCACAGTATATTGTTTTCATTATTATTATTATTATTATTAGTAGTAGTAATATTAGTAGTCGTAGTAGTAGTAGTAACAGTATTTTTGTGTAAGACCTTCATTATACTTTAATGTTAGCAATGAACAAATGTAAGTTAAAACTTCGTGAAAGAATGATATTCTCATAATTCTGCATATTATGACTGTTTTTCCAACTGACTGATTTTTCTATATGCAAGAACCATAACCTCCTGATTATAAAGGAGGAAATTCCCAGTACCCTCACTAACCCCATTTAGTCCACTTATACAACATATAGGGGAACATGGAATTGGCATTCTTACCCTACCTCCTGAGGGAGAAAGCCACTTATGTATAATTTTCAGAGCCGTGCATTGCTCTGGCATTTTTGGGGAAGAGCATGTGTTTGCCATTTTATGTGTCCCTATTAATATCCATCGTGTGGGTGGAGGGATTTGTGCCCTTCCTAACATCTCGCAGTGGCCTTAATTGTGAGTCTGCACTTTCTCTAACCACTACACCACCGCAGTTCCCTTTAGGGTGGGAAGAAAATAAAACATGAAAAAATTTGTAAAACTTAATTTTATTTATGACAGGAAACATTCAAAAAACAAATATCATTACAGAGTGCTGAAGGTCTTCTAATAAGTAGTTCTTTGGCAAATGAATAAGATATTTAAAAATATTGTGTGTTATACTTTTATATCCACCGTAATAAAGGTATTACTTCACTGAAAATGGTATATCATTTAGTACAGTCTAGTTAAGAAAAAAAAATATGCTTCTTTATATTAATTGCAAGGGAATAACTTCACGAGTCTTGTACTATGTGTGGTTTGATGCACTGAATATATTATTACAATATCTAAGAGATGAAATACTATTACTATGCACCTGACGAAGAAAGACATGCATTGAGTACATATACAATATATATCAATACTTTATATTCAGCATAATACAATATACATAATGCAGGCGTAATATCTACACAAACAATCAACAATGAAAAATCAGGATACACGGATGGTGAAATGTTTTGGAAAGCAAGTGAAAGAGGTAAAAATCATATTGAAGAGGCCTCTGTAGGAGACCTTAAACAGGACACTAGGTGAAATGTGTCGAAAAACATGTGAAAGAGTTAAATATCATGTAAAAGAGGTCTGTATAGTAGATCTAAAATGGGATACAGAGAATATATAATGTTCCGGTAAACAATGGAGTTCAAAATTATGTGAAAGGGGTTTCTAGAGGAGATCTAAAATAGGATACATAGAAGGTGAAATGTGCTGGAAAACAAGTGAAAGCGTTAAAAATCTTATAAAATAGACCTCTAAAGGAGATTTAAAAAAAGGATACATAGAAGGTGAAATGTTCCAGTAAACCAGTGAAGTAGTTAAAAATCATGTAAAAGGGGTTTCTATAAGAGATATGAATTAGGATACAGGAGTTAAAAAACATGTACAAGAGGTTTTTATAGGATATCCAAAATAGGATACTTGGAAGGTGAAATATTCCGGATAACAAGGGAAATAGTTAAAAATAACTTAAAGGAGATTTTTATAAAAGATCTGAAATAGTATATATGAAAGGTGAAATGATTTAAACAAGTTGGAAATTTAAAAATTATATATAAAGAGGTGTTCTAGGAGCTCTAACAATTGAAGTTGAATTTCTGATTATATATTAGTAGATGTTTATATGAGAATGAAAAGAGAAAGTTCAAGATATAATGCAATAAGCAATTAAACAATAGTACTCTATATGCATACTGCATACGGTATTTCATTGACTCTATAAAAATAATTTAAAGATGTTTGTGACTTTCCATTATATACTGTACATATAATTCCTAAACCAATAAATAGGGCTAACTTATACATTGAAACAACATGAACTTGGTCGATTTATACATCTTTTTCGTTTATATAAGTAGAAACGAAATGTGTGATTGGTACCGTACATAGTAAAAAAGATACTTTTTTTTTATTCATTAATTTTCATATCTGCTATTTCAATTGAATTGCCATATTCACTGAGGTGTGTATTTTCTACATCATATAATGAAATACACTTGTCATGCCATGAGATATAATTCTGCATCTTATCGACATTCATGCTGCAGGTAATTTTAAATTCAATTAATGAAAGTCTATCAAATAAAAAATATAATCAAGCTGGTAAGTTACTTGAGGAGATCTTCGACTCAAAGCAAATGATGGCAGACTAATATGAAAGTTATGTGGAGCACACATTCCTAGCTGATGGCTTGTAACAGCTTACCTAGCTAATAAAATCATACGTATAAAGAGTTACATTACTGTATACAAGTGGAATAATACTTAAAATATATACCTTAAGTGTTTAAAGGCCAAAACTGTATATATTTACTTGGACTATTACATTAGATTATTGTACTCTTAATAGACATCACATTGGCCGGTCGTTGGAGACTATTGAGAGAAGCGATCACATTATACATATACCTATAATAATATGCTAAGAAACGTATGAATATATCCCATTTGCTTGTTGCAGAGGTGCAGAATAACACATTCAGTAGCGTTTTGTTCTTCAGGTAAGAAGAAAGATGATATCATAATTATAATTGAAAAAAATCTCTATTTGGGCAGAGTAATCTTGGGTATATGAAGGCTTTTTAATTTGTTCACTTTACCATACAAAGAAATTTTCCTTAGCTAGTGTACTCTTATATCACAAGAGGTCTACCTTATACTGTATATAAACGTACGTCACATATCATTTATACCTTCTCTGCCTTTAATACTGTATTAAACTTAGCATACACTCTCATCACTAGTTCATGGAGCTTAATGCTATAGTAGAAAAAATTAAGGTACTGCATATTCTTCATTATTATGTTATACAATGATGACTGAATTCATAATAACTGAAAATCAAAGGTAATATCACCGTCAGGTATTTATACAAGTATTTCAAACCACGTTTATATTATGATTCTCTCAATTCATTACATTCAGTTTTCTTAAAATAGTTGCAAAATCTTAAGCTAACAATACATTTTTACTCTTATTGGATTCATTACAGAATCCTGCTTATATTATAGGACAAATTAATTGTTGATAGTCATTCTGTTCACTGTCACTAGACAGTAGTAGTTTCTAGTTTAAATTCCTATATCACAATCTGAGAATGAACACTCCCATCTCATTTCTCTGAACTAAACACTTATATACTTTATATATTAATATCTCTTGCCAAATACTTTGTACATTGAGAAAACTTTTTTCATTAAAAGCTGAGTCAGTGTTTGTGTAGAACCAAGCTATTTTGTCTCAGTAGTTCCTTATACCTTGTTTATTCAAATGAAAATAAAGGTATGAGTCAGGGGTCGATTGGGAAACCCATATACATCTGTTATTTGAAATAAAATAATAATTATGACCAATATAATACTGTACAAGATTAGGTAAATATTCAGGCTTACTATCTCTATCATGTTTTGTAACGACATACAAGTTTTTGAGATAACACATAATCTACGCTATAATTATGTTTATGGAAGGACAGTTTATACTATTAGAAAAAAAATTTGGGCTTGATATAAAAGAAGCCTTTTGCCATGATTCTTGTGTTACAGTTGTGGCCACCAGGTGGCTTATAAAAAACTTTGCTTGTAATCACTTAGAGTGTATGAAAGTGAATCGCATTTATGCCAGGGTAGAGTATTATATATAGAATTTTAATGTACTCTTTTATGTATCAAAATTAGTCCTAGTTTGACTGGATGTAATCATTTACAGCCCAGAAATTCATTAACTATTCTGTATTTACCTTTCAACACATGCTTCAGTCAAAGCCCCTTAAAGATTTCTGGGATATTCAGGGAATATTGCAAGCAACCACAAGTGAAGGCATTTTGTCATTTGTTTTGTTAAGCGACAATTACCCGTGAGTAAAAATGATAAACCGGGCACTGTATGGCAGTAAAATTTACAAACAATTACATACAGTTGTTTGCGAAAAATTACAAGCTCTGGGCAGTAATTGACTAAATTTAGTTTGTTAAAATTCAGCTTTGACGCTTTATTCCCCAAACTTTTACTTTAAATGCTTATGTTTTGTCCAGGAACGTGACAAGAAAGAAAGAATATAATATGATATTTCTCTCAAGAGAATAGTTGACCGATCCAGATGTGTCAATGTAATAAAATAAATAGTTAAATATTAAAATGTTTGTCTACTGCCCCTACTTTAACTTCTATTTTATTGTTGATATTGCAGTACCATTGCTGAAGCTATTGTTGCTTAATACTAAATCCTTGCTGCTCTTGATAATAATGCTACATCATTAACCTTTTTTTTTCATCCCATTCTGATGAGAATAATAAGAGCATGGATATGGGATATATAGAGGTCGTGCTTTCTTTCCTACACTTTCCTTCTAAGGACAGGAAAACAAGTGTGCTAGCAGAATCAGTGTGACAAAGCACTCAAAAATAGTCTCCATTTACAAAATTCTACTTGGGTAAATAGTCCAAACTGGCCACAGTTTGAATTCATGCGAGTTGAAAAAATTTGATGCTAAACTTTTTCGGCTCCTACACCCCAATCACGATGTTGACCTTGGACCCTAGCAGTGCCATAATAACCAGACACGAATAACCCGTAATCTGTATTTTACGTACCCGTAGCAAAACCTAAGTTTTCCTGTGTGCCTCTCTGAAGAGAAGCCTGTCAACTTTTCAGGGATACAGTACTAATCAAGTGCTATTTGCTTTATTATATATATTGAACTTATGGAATTAATTCCCCCTCCACTGCTGCTTAGGTTTTCCATTTTCTTTATTATTATTGGTATATCTTTCATAGTAAATGTTGAAGTCATTTGATTGTCCCTATTGGGTTGGTTTAGCTTAGATCGGTGTGCATTTGACATCATAATACACAAAATTATTTTTGCTTTTTTTTTTTTTTTTGAAAATAGGAAAATTTATGTAGAATCACTAATTTTCCAATATCAGCATAGCAAAGGATTTCTGATGATAGTATCTTCAAAAGGTGGGAGACGATTGTATCAACTTGCCAAGTTTTAAGAAATTACTAATTATACACTTTAACTTTGTTATTACGTATAAGACATATCTTAAATCTCTTCAATCACAGTATCAGAAATGCTTCTTATTGAGTGACTGATAAGATTTTGTGTACAACAATGATAGTTTGACCATTACTCTGAAAAATTTAAATACATTAGCACATTCTAATATGGTGGTGTTTGGAACTTAAGTGATGGTACTGGATATGAATAATCAGTGACTTTAAAGATGTCTGAGTACATAACTTTTATATTTATCAAGTACTTATTAGTTTATTACTTTTAGAACAAATTAATTAATGCACTATGATTACAGTTAAGACATCATCATATACTCTTGCAAGGTAACCCTTCATATTAACAATTCCATTAAGTCACATACTGTATTTTCATGTAATGATATTATATTTGTAATTATTTTGTGGTAATGTAAGGCTAAAATTGTTATTGATATTCTTACTCCTATAGCACCCAGCCACTGAGGGGGGCAAGCCAATCTCAACTTGGTGCTGGTCCCAAGCCCGGGTAGATGGGCAGGGTTGGCGGCACGAAGGGCATCTGGCCATAAAAATTTTGCCTAAACCAAAACATGGCCAGTACAGATAACTGGCCAGAAACATCGCCCCACATAAAAGTAGGAAGAGATGTAGACGAAGAAGATTCTTACTCCTATAGGTAATAAAAAGAAAATAAAGTAGGAAGAGATGTAGACGAAGAAGAAGAAGATTCTTACTCCTATAGGTATTAAAAAGGAAATAAGTATAAAAATTTCAAACTCAGTTGTTTGGACTCTTAACGCCCCATGATGGATTATAACCTGTCTTTTCTCAACCCAGCTCAGCTGTCTGTGTTATGTGGGGGCTGTGGAAGCTCTGTGGTAGAATGGGCGAGTTGGGAAGTGACTAATGTGGGCTCGAGCCCACCATGGGGTATTAGGAAAAGCATACAGCATTGATCCCCCAGTTCTGACAAGTCTGCGTCCATCCCCATTCAGATAGGGTCTAATTGTGACACTAAAACAATTCATGACAGTATTTTGTGTTATGTAAATAATGAGTAAGATGGCACAAGTCATGCATTTACATTCCAGGGCAGCTTAATCTCAATTAACACGTGTACAAATACACCATGAAACAACATCTATCTTCATCATATACTACAGACACCTAATTCTTGGTGTTAAGCAATTTATTTACACCAGTATTATAGCCAGTATGATCAACTATCTTGATGACATTTCTGTGGCATCATCTGTACCGTCATTGTAGGTAATGCCCTCATTATAGAATGTGTAGCAAATCGCTACAGTTTTTTCACTGTTTTATGTGTTGCAATTTATATCCAATTGATTGGGGGTCAAGAGACAATTTGGAGCTGGGACATTATGACTAGATTTCCTTCCTAACATCCCGAGGTGGAATTAGACCTGCGGTTAGTGGCTTTCTGAGTTGCGCACTCTACCAAAATGCTACTGAGGCATATGAAGTACAGTACAGTATATAGAAAAAACTGATGAGTGCCATCTTTCTGTGAATGACTGTACCAGTAACTGGATTTGGAGTATGTCTTTTGTATCAAGTAATACAGTACCTCAAATGCATTATAAAAGTTAAGAACTTGGTAAATACACACATGTTGTTTGTTGTTGTATGTAACCATTAATCCCCATTCTGGGGGTGTATAGTTTAGAGATGGGGAATGAACACTGGATGCCAATTGAAACACGAACCTTAATGCCCATGGTGGGCTCAAAAATGGATCTGTCACTTCTCGAGATGAGTGCTTTAACCACTGTGCTACCACGGTTCCCCTTGGGTAAATACTTAGTAGTTTTTAAATTGTATGCACAAACTGGATAGAAAACACGAAAAAACTTTCTACGGCATTTCTTGTGTATATTATTAGTGTTATTAAAAGTGACTATTTACTTTATTAGCTATTTACTTCTAATGGTGGAGGAGGAGATCTGCATCTTTATTCCCTGCATTTTGTAGGAGGTGACTGAAGGGATAAGATGTTTGGGTATTGGCAATTTCACTTCCCTGTAATTTCCTTTCTTGTCAAAATCAACAAAAACAGAGAGGTCTGACAGTGTATACTGAAGCCCTGCAACCTGCTTCTGTTGTGCTCCCCCAGAATTTTGGCAGAATACTGTACAGTACTGTGTGGAAAAAACAACTAGCAAAGCTTATCTGGCAGCACTTGCAAATGGTGAATTTTGTGAAGTTGAGTAAACCCCAAAACCCCATCTACAATTAAATTACCCTGTAAATTGCTAGGTTAGGTTAGGCGACTTGCGTTGTAAATGTGAATAACCCTCATCTATAAAAGATCCGAAATGGCTTACATGTGATGTTTCAACCCATTGAAACGTGATTTATGAGGTAGATGGTGAAAAAAATATTGAGAGATTTTTATACAGACACTCCCATACTTACGAATGAGTTAGGTTCTATTAGTCCGTAAGTAAAATTGTTCGTAAGTTGTGCTTCGGTATCAAAAAGTACTGTACAGTACACATGCAGTAATATACAGTACTTAGGATAAAGACACTTTGCTACTACATAAAACAAAGTATACACTAGCAATTAACTTTAATACAGTAATAATAATGTAGTAATACAAGAACAATACAGTAATATAAAATGTACATTAATACATGGGTAGATAATGTGTAGAATTTTGTTTTTATCTGTGAATGTTAGAAACTTTGTTGTTCGTAAGCAAGGGACCGTCCATATTATGGAAATCCAGAACCAGGCTTTAGCATATTATTTAGTAATTGTCTTGGTCGTGTTTACTATTTTCAACATGTATGTGCATGACTGTGAGCAAATGATTATTGTATACGAAATGCAAATTAATACAAGTTTTGTGACCTTGTTTGTGCTATTCACTCTGCTGAGTCGGGGATGATATATATACTGTATATATATATATATATATATATATATATATATATATATATATATATATATATATATATATATATATATATATATATATATATATATATATATATATATATATATATATATATATATATATATATATATAAACACAGTGGTTAGCCACATATAGCTTCTGGTATTTCACTACTACAGAGCCCAGTACTATATTCATAAAAAAACATTTTACATTTTAGAAAGCAGAATATCGCACGTTTACGGTACGTGAGTATACAAAACTTAATAGAAAAGTCAAAAGTTAAGTGTAGAAAAGAACAAAGTTTGTCTTAAGAAAATCTTACACTTAAAAAAATAAAATTTCTGTGTACTGTACTCATATTTGCTTAAAAAATAAAAAGAATGAACTGAAGAAATAAAGGAAATTATAATCAAACAAAAATTAAATAAAGTTTAAATTTTTCTGTATTTTTTTATAGCATTTTTGTTTTATTTTAACATCTCATAGTATTTTGTTTGTAAACTGCTGGTACAAAGCCTTACTCACTTCTAAGCTTAAACTCTGATTTGTATATATATGTTGAGGTTACCTTCACATATACTTATTTACATAAGTCTCACATCGAAATATCACACCACTTTCCAACAAAAATCTCATACACCATAAATAAAGTACAAATATTCGCTGTCATATATACCATATGTAAAGCACAAATATTCACTCTCACATTGGTTCTTGATAACATAAGAAGTACTTTTATTAAATAATTTATGCATACTTAATTTTAATTATTTATATACCTTTAATACTTTATATATCATGAGGACAGATCTCTTGGTACCTTTAAAACTATTGATAATCTTACACAACTGTCTTATAAAAATTTCTTATTTTGAAAGTCTGTTCCTAAAAAAAATTGGAAGAAAAATACCGACAGCATTAGTTTCATAAAAAGTACACCCTGAGTTAAAAGGATATATTTCTTTTGGAGTAGTTTTTCACAAATTAGTTTACAGTATCGGCTCTCAGTGTTTGAGTCATAAAACCATTTCATGTCAGGTTGAAGTTTTATACTCAAGAGCCTGGAATTTCCAAAACTCCAGGGTCAACAGGAGTCTTCGGAATATATGTTGCTAACTGGGGACTGTGTCACATTTTACATATGAAATGGGCCATTTTCAGAAAAAAAAAAAAAAAAAAAAAAAAAAAAAAAAAAAAAAAAAAAAAAAAAAAAAATATGCATATGATTCACTTCTGACATATGCTATATGTACGAGACACCCTTTTCATCCGCCGAATATATTCAGAAATTCTAATCTACATTCAGAGGTTATCAGAGTTGCAAGTCTCCTCAGTTAAAGCATCAATCCAAATTCTGGTTACTAATATGTATACACCACTGAACACATACACGGGAAGCAAATGATGAAAATCTTATAATTTCACCACTTTATGGATCTTTTTGTTATGTTTCAGTGACCCTTAGGTAATCCCTCTTATCAGTGAGAAGAAATGCACAAATTATCTTATTACTTAGAAGGCAACGTTTTTAGGATTTGATGAGCTTTTCAGTAGCCTTTGTCACAAATACTAACACCATCTTACATACTATTATACTTTGTAATATTTTTATCATAAAGTAGCTGTTTAATAAAACCATATAGCTTAAAAACTAAAGGCTTGTTTTCCTTGTACACTGCATAAAAATATATAATTATTCACTGAGCTTGATGAAAACTGTATAATCGTCCTCATCTTAATTACCAGATAAGTAATGACACAATTTTTTGGGAATCTATCATCCCTGTTCTTTTTCATGAATAATTACCCAGGGATGGCCAACCGTAAAATCCCTATAGAAGTAATCTTCCCTATCTTGTACACTATACAGTTAAAGCAAAAATAACTTGTCATTTATCAACTCGATATCTCATAACAGCATATATAGTTAAAATTATGAGATTTCTGATAAGGTGCAAATGGGAAGCAAATCAAGATACTGCTATACTAACGACAGTATAATAATGTATCTCTTGCATACCCATTGCAAAACAATGAGATTATAAGAGTATTTGAGAATAGTAATTATTTTTGCCCTAGATCCCAGATATACCCTTAAACGAAAGAATATCAGCATCAGCCCCTTTTTTCTCAAATAATTAGGATACAAGGCTGTGAATTTCTTCCCAAATTTCATAATATATCGCTAAATTAAGGTTTCTGAGAAACCCTGTTGTATCAGATACCACACTAAAACAACGCTAGACAGACCATGACACTGTCCAATGACTAGCTGGTCAGGACCACATGGATATCATTGAAATGATGGGAATTTTTCACTTCCAAAATATACATTTCTTAATGCTGTAATGCAGAGACTGGACAAGACATGAGATAGCTGAAATTATATATTGTACTCAAGGAAAATACAGTTATGGCTAAAGCCAGTAACAGTATAGGTGAAGTTAGATAAGAAAAAAATGTCATGTAAAAACAGTACATGATTTAAGAAAAGCATCATCCTGCAAGTGAAAAATTCTAATTACCTATTCAACATACAAGGACATTCTCTAATCTATCATTTTTGTATAATAACAGTGAACTACTTTAAAACATTTTGAGTAATGAGATCAAAGTTTGTAAAAGAAAAAGCCATTTGTAATTCTCGTTGGTTATTTAGACACACCATATATTAACAAGAGACAATCACTCTCTTTAACAAAGCACGATGATGAGATTCCTACTGTACAATATCATAATATGTAAGGAAAGGTACATTTACACAAATAACTTTGAAAGTAGCATCTACAGAATACTGAGAAACCTTTTACACCAAGTTATGAAGGTACATTAAAAGCTCCTTACCACATGAAAGTTATGGAATAATGCCCTTATTGCAAAACTGAGTTGCAATATTTTGTATAGTAATTTTTCCTGTCTTCTCTTTTTTCTTTTCCTCAAGTTGCTTCCATTGCTGCAGCCATCTGGTTAATAGTCTTTGACTTTTTCCACTGTGCTTGTTGTTTGGTTAATAATAATAATAAGAGTGTTGTAGTTAATATATCAAGATACATTTGAGGTGCAAAGCATAAGTCTATAGCATGCAGCTTGTATTACCAGTAGTTATTAGCAATTACATGATGTACTTTCCTTAGATTTTTTCAGTATAATTTATACCACGTTTACTGTGTTATGTATCACTATTGACCTCCATTCGAATGGGAGACAGGGAGGAAACTGCAATCATCAATAAAGGCCCGGGCACAAAGAAAACATTAAGACTAAGTAAAAGGTTAAGGACAAGGCAGAGATGAGGTAATGATACACGATAGGAAAAGGACAGGCTGTAAGAATAGTCACAGTACTGAGGACCTCGAGATAAGGCAGGATTAGGCCCTGATATAACGATAGATCCATTGTTTGAAGGAAGATAGGTTATAAGAATTAGGAAAGACAGAAGGAGGAAGAGAGTTCCAGAGACTGGAGGTGGATGGGAAGAAGCAGTCGCTATTCCAACCAATCTGCGAGCTGCAAATCTCCACACAGTGCCTATATGAGACAAGGGCGTTGGCGAGTGTTACGTGGCCTCGGCAGTGGGGGAGGGATGCAAGTCACAAACTCATCAGAGCAGCGATGGAAGTAGTACCGATAGAAAAGAGAAAGGGATAATGCCTTATGGTGAAGAGAAAGAGAATCCAGATTAGAAGTAAGAGAAGGGTCATTAATGAGACTGACTCCCTTAGATTCAACCCTATCAAGGAGATAAGTATATGAATCATTACCCCCAGATGTGCGAACAGAATTCTAAGCACGGACAGATAATACCTCTATAGATTTTAAGTAACTGTAAAGAGGAAAACTAATGCCATGTGCCAGACTCTGTCAAAAGCCTTAGAAATATCAAGGATGACGACAAAGGATTTCCCATAGTTCCTCAGAGAAGATGACCATACATGAGTAATATAGTACAGGAGGTCACCCGTGAATCTTGGTTGCGGCAGCCGTATTGATGGTAAGAGGTAAGTGAGTTAGCTTTGAGACATTTCAAGAAATGAGACGAGCAAAGTTTCAAATATTGTAGTGATAGTAGGGCAATAGGTCAGTAGTTTGAAGGAATAGAGCAGTCCACCCTCTTAGGAACAGGTTGCACTAGAGCATACTTCCAAGATGAAGGCTAGATACTGGTTAAAAGAATGAGGCGAACAAGACGGCAAAGCACGGGAGCCAGTTCATCTGCAAACTCCTTTAGGAATCTTGCAGGGATACCATCGAGACCAGATACCTTGTTTGTCTTTAGCAAGCAAAGAACCTTATAAACCTTGCATAAAGAAAGGATAAGGGAGGGCATAGGGTTAGAGAGTTGTACAGAACAAGGGACAGGTGCACAGGAACATTTACTGAAGAGGTGGCAGAAAAATGAGAGCCAAACAGAGTGCCTTTATCAGTGGGACATCAAGTTATAGAACTATCAGAACGAATTAGAGAGGGAAAGCTTGAGTTACAAAAGTTTTTGGCTAAGGATGAAAAACATTTATCAGTGGGAGAGGAGTTAAGGTCATCAACTTTCCTTCTTAAAATAGAAACTTTAAACCTTCGAATCTAAGCAGTACAGCAATTCCTAGCTGTAATTAAGGCTGAGTATCCTTACAATACCCACAGTGTAACCTTGAACATGGGTGTGTCACTTCCAAAGACACGTGCTCTAACCATTGTGCATGTCACATAAGCAATGCAAGATTTCTTTACAGAACTCCTTTTGAGAGAAGAAGAAAATATAATGAAATTTTAAAATGTGACGTCTTTAAATTTAAAAAACAACATTTTTATTCTGCTTCTCATCCTTTTTTTTATGCCCGCATAATATCTTCCAGCTGATGAACACTAGGCATATTTATATGGCATCAGCAATTAATCAAGAATTTGGGGTATTTTTAAAAGGCATTCTGGATAGACCAACACTCACTTCATACAAATGTAACTCTCCTTACGTAATCACTAAAAAAATTGTCATGATGTTGATACTGCATTAATAACAAATATTAAAACCTTACCACCCATTCTCTTAACATACATCCTGTAGTATATTGAGAAGATTTACAGTATAAGGACTTGGCAAATAGGGAGATTAATACTATGCAGCATATATTTATATCCTTAGCTCAATATATCTGGAGGAAAAAAAAAATGTATATATATATATATATATATATATATATATATATATATATATATATATATATATATATATATATATATATATATATATATATATATATATATATATATATATATATATATATATATATATATATATATATATATATATAATTATATATATACAGTATATAATGACATTTACTGTATTTATATTTTTATTGTAAATTGCGGATTACAAATCAAATTTATAAGACTGAAGAAAAAACAATTCCAAACTAAGGTCGATTTATTCGGCAGTGATAAATTGAACCTTTACCAACTGAGTGATAAAAGAGGAGGGACAGTGCTAACAATGAGAGTAGCATACACCACTTAAGTGTAACTCCAGCAGCATTTCATCATTAAGAGTTGCATTTGGTAATCATGTCTGATGTATTAACGAATGCATATATAAAATAATAAAACTGTAATGACACAAGAGGGTAAACATCAATGCTAAAGTAATTACTGTTTCTCACTGAAGCCAAGTGGCCAGTCAGAGAAGTATGAGATTTGTGCACTACAGGAACAATGACTGTTAAATGATAAATAAAAGTTGCTTAGATGAATTTTCATTCACAATTAAAATCTTAGTTCTAAGATATGGTAACCTTAAAACCATGACTGACAACCATGTTATAAATATTACCAGTAAGAAAAAAATATAATGTAAATGTAGTTTTTGCAGCAGGCCACATGAGGTAGTTAGCACCATTGTGTCGGTTTACATCACTTACGTACAAGCTGGATGTTTACACATCAAGTTGATCTTCTGTCCATACTTGATTTGAATACTCCAAATGGGGTTTAACTAGTGCCACAGAGGGATATGCAAATTTCTTTGTCCATGGCAACATATGGCCTTTTGATAATTTCTACCATTCTGTTAGTCTTCTATATCTCTGCTATGTGGTCTGAAAAATTTATCTTACTGCCAATCACCATACCATATCCTTCTCCAAAACGATTTCTATAATTTTTTCCCTCATGCAATATATCTCAATTCTGGCAATACAATTTCCAATCCTCAGGCATTTGCATATCATTGGGTGGAATGTCAGCAGCCATTTCTCAGACCACTCCTATATGCAATGCATGTCCTCCTGGAGTAGCTTTATATCATCCTGGATCTTGATACACCTATACACTTTAGTGTTGTCTGTATAGAGGTACAATTCAATATTGTTTTCTTGGAAAGTCAAGAGGGTCATTGATGTACAAAACAAATAATAATGGACCCAACACATTCCCCTGAGGTACTCCACATCTCACTTCATTTCATTCATATTTTCCACTAAATGCAATTACACATTGATGTCTCACTCTTACTAATGCCTCTGTTCACTTTACACACTTTTCCCCAATATTGTAATTGTATATTTTCAAGTCACCTTATCAAAATCTTTCATAACATCGCAATTGGTCGCATCCACTGCATCTACCTCCTCTAGTGTTTTGATTCAACTATTAATTACTTTTATGAGCTCAGGAACAGTAGAGCGCCCAAGCAAATATCCATATTGTGTCTTCGTGAATAATGTAGTTGACTGCATGTGCTTCATGAT
The DNA here is from genome assembly GCA_037179515.1 of Halocaridina rubra. Classification (NCBI taxonomy): domain Eukaryota; kingdom Metazoa; phylum Arthropoda; class Malacostraca; order Decapoda; family Atyidae; genus Halocaridina; species Halocaridina rubra. The sequence continues at coordinate 67,119 of JAXCGZ010002116.1, forward strand.
CTCTCCCTGATAATGCCACATCAATTTAGAACTGCACGGTTAAGGTTTACAGGTCTGTAATTTCTGGGGTTCACAAAGATCAACACCTTGCTTAAAGATGGCAGTTATATTTCAACTTTTCCATCCTTGGGGAGTTGTCCTTTATCGAAGAAAAGTTTAAATAGGATTCTGAGGGTTCTACAAATTGATTAGCTCCCGTCTTTTAAGATCTCTGGGTGTAGTCCATCTGCTCCTTGAGTTGTATTTCTATTCAAATTTCTTAGGGTCCAATTTTTATCTTGATGTTATAAAACTTCGTAGTGACTGGATGTGCACATTTAAATCAAAGACTGGATACATTCCCTTCAAGGTCTACAGTAAAAACTTCATTATAAAACTTTGCTTGTGCATCTGTCTTTTCCCTATTTGATGTTATGTATGTGCTGCTCCCGTTCATGCAGATATCTTTTACTCCTGATATCTTTAATTTTACTCGAACAAACTGGCAAAATATCCTTACTATACATTACGGTACATACCAGTATTATCAAGAAACTATGATGTGTAATCTGTCAAAATTTATTGAAGGGGTTGAATGTGTTCATCAGTACATTTGACAAATTTTATGTTTTCTATACTGGTGTATTATACCTTTCGGTGTGTGTTTTACATTCGTTGGTAAACAACGTATGTAGAAAGGTATTAGAGTTGCTGTCTCAATATAAATGGTGGGAACTTTGCTAATGGTTATCGTATATTGTAGCCTAGCCTCATTTGGGCCTAAGTTTTGGCCAACTGTTGGCCTATTGAGGGGGCCATCCTAAACCGGAGGTACTGTATAGCATTAACACGAATTTTTAAGCTAAAAATTTTGAGGTGAATCAAATACCTGATCGATTTGTATTCCGCAATTTACAGTATATATATATATATATATATATATATATATATATATATATATATATATATATATATATATATATATATATATATATATATATATACATATATAAAATCAGTCATCCTTAAGATCACGAGATATGGTTCAAATCCTATTCCTTTAAAAAAATTTATATATATATATATATATATATATATATATATATATATATATATATATATATATATATATATATATATATATATATATATATATATATATATATATATATATATATATATATATATATATATTTTAAGAATACAACAAAGTCATTCTTAAGATCACAAGATATGGTTTGAATCCTATTCCCTAAAACATATCACATAAAAAACTTAACATAATTCAGTTAGTTGCCTACTTAATGAATGATGTAATGCAACAAATAATGTATCATACATGATGAAATATACTAAATATGTTTTTAGTGGATACAATCACAATAATAATTTGGTAATTTTTTTTCTTAACTGTGTTTGTAGGAAGGGTAATTTTCGTTAACTAGACACCAAGATATAAAACTGACTGTAGGAATGGAAGAGTAATTTTATATACTGAAAGTTTTGAGAAAACTTAACTGCCCCCTGAAAAATGACTCAAAACAATGTGAGGTCATCCTGACCGTATATGAGTAATGCAAATTCAAAATTAAGTTTTATCTGTGTAATTGTGACACTAGGCAAATATCATTAAGAAAAAGATCAGCCTACAGACAACAAAATACCAGAGTCTTAGACCGCATTGAAACTTGGCTTTAAAAGTAACATCCATGAGAGGAGTGAAAAACTTTACTTCATATATTAAGAAAATATTGTGCCTCTCATATCTACCAAATTACCATAATGATAGGCAGGAAATAAATAATGCCATCAAATATTGGAGTGTATAATGTCCTGGCTCTAGAAGATGTAATGTTCATAAAAGATATGAAAATGTGTTGCAATGTGGGAAATAAGTATAATGATGCGTAAAAGACCAGGATATCAATCCTACCAGCTGTGAAAAAAGAAACATAAAACAACAGGAAATAAATAATGTGGTCAAGTGTTGAGACTGTAGTGAAACATGGTTTTAGATGGTGAGACAAGAAAAATGTCTTACAAGATATTAAACAGACAAGTACTTTAAAAAAAACAAAAAAAACTCTTAGTTTTGCTAACCTTAGAAGCTGCACTATTCATACATAATATTAACGTTCTATGAACAAGTGCCAATAACGACCAGTTACGAAACTGGAATGCTAAAATTTCCTTAGTGATCTAAATTATCACACTTTAAACTGAATGTCAAATCCTCGTGCCAAAAAACCCTGTAACACTGATATTGAACTATATCCCCACATATGGCAATGCTCTAATATCTCATACGAGTGCCTGAGAAGGTAGTTAAAAAAAAGCAAATTAATGGAGACTGTGAAAGACATGTTCGTCAGCATAATCCTGTCATATCAGTGTGACATTATCAGTACAATTATTAGCTTGTACGTTTAATACTGCCTCATTGTCAAATACATGATGTACATGTTACAACGGTTAACTCATATGAGGTGACAAATCTGTAGTTTAACCTGATTTTTAAGGTTGCTAATTATGACATAATTATAGTACCATGCATTTCTGATGGCAGAGCTTCCCAAAAGTCTCCATATGCTTCTTTAGGTACTCTCTGGCTCATCTAAGAAGATCTACCTAGAAATACGATTCCAATCTACAATTTTCTTATTTCAGATGTTCCAAAATATCAGATTACATCTGACATTATAGGCTTGACCAAAGAAGAAGCTATTGATTAATTAAATACAGTTCCAATCCACAATTTTGAAATAATAAGTTTTAAAATACCAGCCTACACCAGACCTCAAAAGCTCACCCAGAGGAATCCATGAGTAGTTAAGAGGTAATGTATTCCGTAATTCTCATTAAGAACTACTTATTTGAAATCTAAGAACAATTAATGACATGGATACAAGAGGTACAATGACCACTGATACCCTAAGAAATACTGTAATCCCATATTTTTCCATTATTCATCAAAAGCTCTAAAGCCTCTATGTAAACTTTGGAGAATACTTGTATATTCCTAACCAATTCATACAGGGTAATTAATCCATAACAAGTCATTAACAACATATCAGAATCCTATATGATCAACTATAATCTTTTATCATTCTTAAATATACTTATCTTCAACCCTAAGTCAATAGGTACGTCCTGTTCATCAGCATTGAAGGAGTTTTGCAGCACAAGAAAAATGATCTCAGTAACGGCCTATATTTGGCCATTTAACAATGATGAAACATGATGGCTCGGAATGCGTAGAGTAGTTCAGATTGCAAACGAGCCTCCATCACTATCACACTGGTTTCAACCTAGGAAAAGATGCTCCAAGTAAGCCTTTATTACTAAACAACTGACAGCATGAGTATCAACTGCGAAATATATGATTCAAGATTGTTTGCCGTTTTACGTCACTATAATCCCCATTTGACTGGAGGTAGACAGACAGATTGGAGGTGGGGAAATAAGGCTGGATGCTCTTCCTAATGAGCCACTGGGGGCCCAAATATAGAGTGTTTTAACTACTGCGCTGCCAGGGTCCCGTTTGGGAAGATATGTGATTGTCTTAAAATATATAGAGAGATTAAAGGACTACCTGGTACTGTAGCTACTTATAACTCGTGCATGATAGCAGTAATGCCAAAAGACTTGCAAACAGTCTACTTACCATACTAGTCTGAACACAACTGGTGGTTGTGGTGGTAGGATTAGTATCTACTAGTCTTTCAGGATAACAACAGGCTGTCTTCACAAAATCTCTGAGTTGAAGACCTAAGCGTTTATTCAGATCAACATAGTCACAGTCGTCATGGTGGATGCCCAAAAGCCACTGAAAACAAAAGCACAAAACGACAAAACAAATGAGTAAGATGTCATTGAAAAATATTACAATAAAGACGATATAAATTACAGTACTGTGAAACACTCTTAGAGCATGACCTAAAGAGTAAATGGCTTAAATCCAAATTAATCTGTAACCCACAGGGAGATATCACTATGAAATCAAGAACTTAAATATATTTAAATATACATCAATATCATTGCAAATGCACTGTTTCATGTGTCACAAATAGTCCCCATTAGAATGGGGGTGAACACAGGTAGGTTGGAGCTCAGGAAATAAGGCTGGATACCCTTCCCAACACTCTACAATGGGATAGAACACATGTTAGTTGCTTCCAGATACTCACGATCTACCAATGAGTCACTGCAGCCCCCACAGTATAACAATATCAAACTGGGAGCAAATTTGGAAATTTCAGACCTCTATGAAATTAAGCATTATACTGATCAAAATGCCCAGTTAGATTATGTATTTTATTTTTCATAGGATAATTACAGCTGCAGTGGATCAGTGATAGGACATGCAGGTAGGGAAGACGAATACAAGTTCGATCCAACTGTTATCTCTCCTGTATAGCAGGTATTACAAAACTTAGGAAGCAAGTGAACTACCACATCACTTTTGTTCCAGAAATTCTATATTTTTCAGCCATGCAAATCACATTCCCTAATACTGCGAACTCTTAAAGCATGCAGTAACTCATATTGCTTTATCCTTCTTTTCTTTTCATTCCTCGGATTATACAAACTACATTAAACACTTCTTTTAAATAACTCCTTAAGCTCACTCTGGATCTAAAGACTCCAACTAATCACCTATTATTACGACTTAAATTTTCTCCTTATTTTCCTCATGAGGTGAACTCTTTTCACCCTTCACCAGTACCTAAATTTTACTCTTTGGTTTCCTCTAACACATATTTATTATATTTTCACTCAAACACTATCTCCTCAAGCACCTCAAAGCTTTGCTCATGTATATAAAAGCAGACATTCAATACCTTTTTCCCTTTAACTTATTGTCACTAATACAATCTTAAAAAATGGGGTATAAGTGTTAACTCACCTGAACATAATTCCACAATTCCTTTCCTGAAAGTGAAGACATCTTGCCTTGAGGCTTTTCACACAATGTGTTATTAAGCTGGTCAACTGTGATTGCTGAAGAAGTGTGATCCTTGCAGGGAGCGAGATCAAAGCGTACGGCTGATGTGAATCTGTCGTCAAAGTATACACCTACATCACCCACTAGTCTTGAACACATAGCATAACCGTGGTCTTGCCAGTTGTATTCCTGTTTGCAGTGGATTAAAATATTCAAGTTTGAATATCCAAAAGGTAAATGTACATTCTGTATAACTTTTATTTAACACATAAAGAAAATTTCTGTACAGTATTAGAAAACTTAAAGTTATTTATCATTTCGATGCCATATTATTAAGGTATGGAAGACTGAAGTGGGAAGGAAATGGCAATCTCGTCTTGCGAAGTTTGAATCCTCTCTAAAAAAAAAAAAAAAATACTTGACTTGTGAAACGGATAAATTTTAATATATATTTTTTTTTAACATGGCATCATGCCATAACTATAAACACAAGTACCATCATTATGCTCAGTCTGTAATCAGCTCTACAAAAGATAATTTACTGCAAGAAAAGAAATTCTTGGAAAGAAGAATTGCTAGTTCCCATTTCTGTAACCCTTTGCTGTATTTTTTCTCTTGAATCTTCAGGATAAACTCAACATACCTGGACAAAAAAGGAAGGAACACGAGTATTGTCTTTACAGACAATGTCTTCATATGAATATGTCGGATTGACAGTTAAATGCCTATATGACTGTCCTGTCGAGTCACTTGTGCTGCCTGCCAATTTTCTGCAAATAATAAATGCCAAAAATCTATGAGGATACTACATGAAGATGAAATGGATGCTGTTGGATGTGCTTTTTTTGTGAAATATGCTGTGCCAATAAAATCAGTTGCATACAATATAATTTGCTTTCAGAGAATACATACACACATACATATACAATAGCCACAATCCCCCTTGTAAGGAGTGGCTGCGTCAAAGCACATATATTTATTAGAAGGGAATATACCTCAATCACTCCTCTTGACTCCTCAGGGATAAAGGGCTTCCATAATTCCCTCTAATTGCCCAGCTTGGGTTATCCACAGGGTAAATGGGAAAGAATCTTCCAAAATATAAATGGTAACTCTTAAAGTGTCATGGCTTCACTAACAGTATTCAGTAAAATTCATTGTGATTTTGGGGACTTCATTGTTAATTTGGGGACTTTAAAAAATAACTGAATAATAATAATACTCATCAACGACACACTTACCCTAATTCACAAGGTGTGTTGTTGTTTTTAGGTACTGTATCCAGACAAGGAGTTCTTATTTTATTACTGCTTCCAGGTTTCACAGTGTTGGCCTGACCTGTAAATACACAATGGGTGTAAGCTCATGAGTCTAAAAACAACTACTATTCAATATAACACAGATAAACAGTTCTGTGCTAAGAATGGACTACTCTTTTCGTCTTGAAAGACGATAAAGCAGCAAGCTTGTTGCCTTCCTGGGCTATAGATAAGGAGGAAATGTCAAGCCCATTTTAGACTTTTTCCCTCTTGGCGTTGCCTATTAATTCCCAGAGAAAGACAGTCAATACATTTGAAGATCAAGCAGCATTGCATATGCCAGAGGGTGGAATGGAGCATTCTCTCCTCCCCATACAGTAACTTCCTTTGGGGCTTTCCCTCCGGATTATTGCTCAGGTGTACATCCCAAGCCTTTCACACTCCCATGTGCCCCTTCAAGGTAGCAGGAACTGACGCAGGTAGTATTACTAAGAATAGGGTCAAGAATACATCTCACACTCCCATGTGCCCCTGCAAGGTAGCAGAAGCTGATGCAGGTAGTATAGTATTACTAAGAATAAGGTCAAGAATATACGTATGAAATTTTAATTGGTTTGATTTTTATCTTTCTTTTAATTCCTTAGTCCCCTTTTACAATATGCAGGAGAACATGAAGGAGGTATTCTTACCTCCCCCAATATGAATACTTATGAACAGTCATTTATGAATGAATTATTTCAGTATAGTAAGGAGGGTGTCTTACTACTGATATTATTTCTTATATTACACCTTACCATCTTCTTTCTTGGAAGGAGAATGAAGGCTGGAGAGTTTGCAACCATGAAGAAAAGAAGCTAATGCATGGAAATGTGTCATAATACATAAGGCTTGGCATAATTCTCCCAGAGACCAACTGTCTTCACCTTTGGTTAGTTGCTGAAATACAAATAATAAACAAGTTAGACTTGAAAGAATCATAGGCATTCCACTCTTTTATACACTAAAAAACTGTAAATAAATTCTCAGGTTACTAAATTTTATTTACTGATGACAAAGATAAACTACTTTTAATTGAATAGCAAAAAATATTCTCATGGATAAGTCTCTGGCATATCTCTATATACGTAAAAAAAAAGAAAAATTAAATAAATAAAATTGATATTTTCTGAAAGAGGTGACATGAAGCAATAAAGTTAAAGTTAAAGTTTGCGGTTTTAGCCCCCCTATCAGAGGCATCGCCCCTGCAATAATGCATACTGCAGACCAAGAATTGTATATGCAGAGACAGTATAGAAAGGCATTATAGTGTTAAGAAATTGACATCAATTAAAATATATAGGCTATATAAATCTAAATAAATCTCGTCCGCATCAGTAACATAACATCAATTTCATTTCTATAATCAATACTGTACAGAAATGCACAAAGTGAAAAATACTACCTTAATATGGTCAGACGAGAGTAGCCATGGACGATGAGCTAGAATGTTATTGATGGAAGTGAGAGCGTATAATTTAGGTGGAGCATGGTGAATACTGACAGTCCAACGCATATCTCCTCCCGCATTTCTGAAGTCGGCAATGAGTGCCTGCATGAGCCAGTTCACTTCGTGTCGACAAATGGCCTAAAGAAATACACATGTACTTACATTCATATTAAGAAACATAAGTGTACCATACATAGGAATAAAACATACAATATGTAACCACAAATATTATTCTATGGTCCATTCACACTTATAATCTCTACAAGAGGACAAAAGGCTATGTAGATATGTAGATAAATTGCTGATTTATTGGCAAAAGATTCATCAGTGGGAAAATATTCTTAACATAAAAACTGTCTGTTAGCTAGCAGCACTGCATTAACAATAAATTAACCTACCAATGCAGCCACGTAGAGCCTCCATGTATGAGGGAGAGGCCCATCTCCATGTAGCAGATGAGCGTGACTTTTGTACCATGCATCTCTGTATTCGGGCATCCCTCCAAGGGCTATGGCCACCCTCTCCGCCCACCATCCACTCTCTTCCTCTTCACAATTCTCCTCCTCAAGTTTTTCTTTGGGTTTTTTGTCAGGGCTTCCCTCATCATCCAGTTTGAACTGGTAAAAAAAAAAATAAAGTTAATACAGTAAAGTCTGTGCAAGTTAACAAAATAATATATTCATTTAAGCTCTGAGAACTTCTCCCAGTGTACAATGCTCAGTCAGAAAAACAAATGTAAAACTTGAAACAAATGATGCATAAACAAAATATCAATAATAGTATCCAAATTTTTCATCTAAGAATACACTAGAGAAGAGGAAACTTGTAATGCTGTAACAAATGCACTAAGATTAATGTGATTGGTTTTACGTCACAGACTCCCTTGTCTATTAAGGGTAGGACGGTGCCTCTCTGCGAAGGACTTTGGTGTGGCAAATGCAACCATTACCCTGAGTGAATGTCCTATCTAACCTCACACTGTGGTGGGCCTTAAAACCATGACCTGACAAATCAAAGTCACAAGCGTTACCACTCGGCCACAACAGCCGCACACTAATAATGTGATCATTGGTAAAAGAAACCCACAGAAGAGTAGATGTGTTTCCTGATTAACTACACAATATTAAGCTTTTATTCTCAACTGAAAGAATTTTCAAGATGCCAATCAAGTTTTTTGTTGTAAAGTTCTCCTCCTACTGTTGAGTAAGGAGACAACTTTACAAGAGGATCATACATCAATAGCTTGAAAATGCACCCAGTTGAAAGCAAAAGCTAGATATAGTGTAATTAATCAGCAAGCACATCTACTCTACTGTGACATTTTTTTTTCCATTAAAGAAGTTGTCACTGACTCCCCATTAATGAATAAAAGCATTATTAAGCAAACTTCACTATATCTTCACACTCGTCAACATTCTGACATTTTTGTTTGTACTTTACACTCTATGGCCTGCAAGACAAGTAGTGTATAAAGGATACTCTACTTGAGCAACATTAAAAGCACCATCATGACTCCTTCAGAACAAAGCTACGGATATCTTTTTCTCTTGCACTACTATATAACATTCCTTGAGGTTATACAAAGTGAAATATACATGTATGAAAAAAATTTAAAATGTCAAGTGAAATTGGACAGACTGACAGCATTTACAATGCTTGAGAACTATACAATAATCATGCAATACTGATAAAACATTTGGGATACACATTCACATCTAGAAGTCATTGTAATCAGCATCAGCATCTTAACTACTGAGCTTTTTAAGCTTACTGCAACTTAAGATTAAATAGTAATTCTAAGTCACCTTCATTTTCTTCAAGGGGGGGCTGCAGTAGCTCAGTGGGAGAATATGAGAGTCGCGAAGCGACTAATGTGGGTGTGATCCCATCAAGGGGCTTTAGGAACAGCATAAAGCCTTAATCCCCCAGCTATAGCTTTCAAATGGGGACAAACTATGCACATTAACTGGTGCGGACTTACCTGTAATTTTCTTTGCTTAGGTTTGGATTCATTTTGAGCAGCTGGTACTGGTCTCTGTTGTGACTGAAGGAGAGTCGAAGGGGATTGTACTGAAACCTGGGATGAGGCTGTGGTAATGGGAGTTGTGGTTGTGATTGCAGTGGTGGCTGTGATGGTGGATGATGCAACAGCAGCATCAGCCTCAATGGCAGAGGTGGTGGTGGCAGTAGCAGATGTGATGGTAGTTGCAGTTGTTGACTTACTTATTTGAGTTTCAAGGGCAGCAACCTGTCATTCAAGAAAAACAAGTGGTTAACTACTTAGGATGCATTACACACAGGTAGTAACTAGCTGTACTCTCACTCCAGGAAGGAGAGAAAATTGTTATTTTGCAAGATAAAGACTGATCAGAGAAAAAACTTATGTACTATTCTACGCAAATTTAAGTATGATTCTCAATTTATCGATATTATGATTCTAAGAAGGCTTCTATTATCAATTTAACTTATTGGTTTCATTAAATATGAAAAGCTCATAAGCATTATAATACTGTGATAACTGAACATACTTCACATCATCGAAGAAAACAAAGTTTGCTAACTTATTAATAAGGAATAAATGCATGGTGTAGCAAATATTATTTGCCGTTTTGTGAGTCATTAACAATCCCTATTCAAATGGGGGTGGACACAGACGGGCTAGGGCTACAGGGGGAATTAAGCTGCAATGTGAGCTTTTACATGCATTCGTCAGTTCCAGAGTCGAGCACTCTAACCTATGCAAAATCGTGGCACATCATAGTGTAACGAATAGTTACTATAAATAGTGCAGTTCACAGTCAAGAAAAAGTGTTTAAAGTCAGTATAATATGCAGTTCCTTTATAAACAAGATTAAAGGAATTTTCACTGAATGGCAAAGTACAACAGAGTATCACAAGCATTTGAAACACAAAAGCATTAGAAAAAAATGAGATCAATAAGCTTTGGTTACAAAGTCCATTCTGTGATGTTAAACAAATGAGAGGAATTTTTAACCTTTAGGTATCCATCACCCACATAGGTTTAAAGTTGCTTGCTATCCAAAAGGTTTATAAGTATAATGGCTTAATGGAAAGAACGCTCACCTTGGAAAGTGACAAACCCGTGTTTACGCTCACCATAGGGCATTAGGAAGGGCATCCAGCCTTAATTCCCTTGCTCCAACCTGTGTCCACCCCCATAATGGGATACAATAGTAACACAGAGCAGAAAAAAATAATGAATATCATCCAGCCACTGAGGAAGCAAGCTTGAGGCCATTCTTATGTTTATAGAAAAAGTATATGCTGCCTTTATTATGTCATTTTTATTCATTTCTTGTGGCAAACTTGCAAATATTTTATTCACAGATTCCAGACCGATTTAGGGGTGAATGTTTTGGCAGATTTGTCTCTGAATATGCACATAGGTGGTTTGTGAGTGTGTAATTACCAAGTTGTGTTTACAGGAAAGAGTCTGTGCGTGCGTGCGTGCGTGTGTGGGTATTTAAGGCTTAATGTTACATATATAATTGAAATGAGTTATATGATCCTCAGTTCCGGATGTGAGTACAACCATTTATAGTTAGTGACAATTTTTATTGATTCAAGACTGTTCGTTTGTTTTGAGACCATTTTACTTTTATGTGTTTTTAATGGTATCAAGTATGAAACTAATAATAATAATATTATTAATATTAATAATAAAATTAAATTATTATTATTATTATTATTATTATTATTATTATTATCTTCATCATTATTATTATTGCTGCTGCTATTGTTCTTATTGCCTCTACAATAATGCATACCAAATTCTACTCTTACTCAAATTTGTGTGAGAGAGAGAGAGAGAGAGAGAGAGAGAGAGAGAGAGAGAGAGAGAGAGAGAGAGAGAGAGAGAGAGAGAGAGAGAGAGAGAGAGAGGTGAATATATTTACCTAATGACTCACTATACTTCCTGTTTTGGTATTGTAAAGTTAAGCTGAATGATGTCAGAAATCACTGATGATTAATGATTTTCTGAATACCGAACGAAACTCAAAGAGATAAGTGAATATCATACCCGCTAACCTTTTTTTATTATTATTATTATTATTATTGTGACACCAGGACGGGCAAAAAAAAAATAAAATAAAACAGCCCTCATCGGGCCTGGGCACGAAGAATGCATAAAGTAAAGAGAAACAGAGATGGAGAGTGTAATGACTTGTCAGATGTGAAGAGATAATAAAAGATGTGTGATGAATATCCAAGAATATTCAGTGTAGTCTTAAAGAAAGTCTTTTTTTTCATTTGTTCCTCTAATGAACGAAATATTATGGAAATTTACAGAAAATTCAAAACTTCTTAAAAAAAAAATTATATATATATATATATATATATATATATATATATATATATATATATATATATATATATATATATATATATATATATATATATATATATATATATACCTTGGCTGTTTCCCCCTTAAATTGGGGGGTAGCCGACATCAAGAAAGGAAAACAAATAGGGGGATTACTTTGCTCTATGGGCAATGACGAGGGAGCTAGCGACCGTTCAGATGGCACTGCTGGAGTGCCACAGCCCATCCTCCCGGCTCTTCCACAACCTGTGTCGCTTCACAACTGCCAGCTCCTCCTACTGCCCCTACCACAGGGCTATCTCTGTAAGATGCAGCCCCGTGGCAACAGCAGATGCCCATCAGAGCCGCGTCACAATCGCTCACCACTCATTCCTATTCCTAGCACGCTCGCTTGCTTCCCTCACATCCATCCTCCTATCATTCAGGGCTCTCCTTACTCCATCCATCCATCCAAACCTAGGCCTCCCTCTAGCATTTCTCCCATCAACTCTCGCATTCATCACCTTTTTCAGCAGTCTTTCATCATATATATATATATATATATATATATATATATATATATATATATATATATATATATATATATATATATATATATATATATATATATATATATATATATATATATATATATATATATATATATATATATTGATAGATAGATAGAGAGAGAGAGAGAGAGAGAGAGAGAGAGAGAGAGAGAGAGAGAGAGAGAGTTCAAAAGCAGCGTAGCGGACGACAGTAGTTAACGATGCTACCAGGGCTAATAATAATAATAATAATAATAATAATAATAATAATTGTCTTGAATATATTTCAAGACAGTTTATTTCTACGTACATTATGTAAGTGTTAGTTTGCATATAGTTTCGTTTATTGTAAAGTAAGTGCATAAATGTATACTTTTAGACTTCGCATGTATACTTATTAAGTTCTATCATGTATACACGTATATTCGTATGTATAATGTGTAGTTTATTAGGGAGGCTGGCCGTAGAAGACGTGGAGAAAGGAATGTAGGTCACTAATGGATTTTAGCCATTAACCCTTCACCTCCTTGATAACGCCTCGTTGAACAAAGAACTGTTGTAAGCAAGTCATAAGTCATAGTCCTAGTACCAAGGACCCCAACAAACTAGAGGAGTTTGTGGGACTTTCTTATAAAGTTAGTTGCCGTCGTGAGATGCTACGAGGCACTCATGTTTACTGTGTTCATTGACAGTACTCATAGGCGAAAAGGTTTGTTGTTCTCGTGAGGCGTTACGAGACATTCAAGTAGAAGAACGTGATAGAGATCCGTGGATCAGAAGATACGTTTTTGATTCGGAGTCCCGTGATTGCTGACGACATCAGGGTTATCCGGACAGATAAGTACAGAGTTATTATATTTCTAACAATATTTATAACTACGTGTGAGGGACAGAATGAGCTCATTTAATTGAACACTCGTAGGTAGAATGTATGTTAGAAAATGTATTATTCTGTATGAGGAAGTTTTACTTTAAGGTGAGGAGAGTTTATTTAAATATTCACATATCAACAGTTCATAAACCCCCTTATAAAATATGTGCATGTATGTCTATGCATGTAATATTAATTATATTTATTGGTAGAGGATTTAATTTTGAGATCGTGGTAGGCCTCTACTGAAGCCGTGTCAGGATTTCCGAATTTAGGGGGTTATAAGATCGAAGGGTAAATAACACACAGGAAATCCTCCACAGCTTTTGGTCCTTCGAACCGGATGAGAATTGGTGTGGTAATGGTGAAAATAGTGTACATTTTAGATAAGCTCCCACCTTGTAAGAAGTTAGTGTAAAACTCTACGGTTAAAATCGTCCACATTTCAGCGAAAACAGGGAGGAGCATTGCATGTATTTGCATGAATATTGCAAATATAACTTTGAAATTTAAGTGTTTGTTGAAATAAATAAGAGAATCCATTTCCCAATTGGATAAAGCATTTCTCTATCTGTGGAAACGAAATATACTTTCGTAGTTGAGCGTCCATTAAGTAATTTGGATATTAGTACCCAATTTCGACTGGGTGAACAGTGGTTTTTAGGGATTTGTGTGTTTACATATTTCCCATTTAACGATGTTTAGAATGTCGTATTGATTCCTTTGTTTACGTAAATAAACAGAAGGTAGTGACCCACCTACTGCTAGGTGCACAGTGTCGTTTATTTGAGGAACAGTGTGGTTTGCATTACACTTTCCATTTACTGTTGCTGACTTAACAGTGTCGATTAACTGATGAAAAGTGTGTTTTACACTTTGAGGATTGGCGTCATAATTGACGGAATTAAATAACTGTATGTTATTATCTTGAGATTTGGAAGATTATCCTTTGATACTCTTTACAGAGTGATTGTTTGTTGCATTGTGGATGCATAAAGAAGATCGTGGATTCTTTGATGATAAAATTGCATCAACTATTTGTTTGTTGTTTTATGTTCTATTTACTTTCTCAATATGTCGGTTAAACCTGAGGCATTAAAACGCCTTCGGGAATTGGTTCAACGTGATTGTGTTCAGTGTCAAACAGAACTTGCCAAAGATGATGAGACACTTGTTGTTACTTATTTAGAAAGATGTCATCATACGCTAACAGAAAGATTTGGAAGATATGATAGGAAATATGAAGAATATGTCGAGAATAAGCCCCTTAAAAGGGATTCTGAGGAGGAGGATACAGAACATGACAGTCTAGCTGAAACAGTAAATAATATTAGCTTAGCTGTCCTAGAACGAATTCATAATTTAGGAACTATGAAGAGTACTAGAGCTACTAGTTCCGAGAGTTCAAGCCTCCCAAGTAGGCAACCCACACCTAAATTTCCTGAAGTAAAAATACCACAGTTCTCTGGAAACTATGATGAATGGAACGAGTTTTGGGACACGTTTGATAGTTTAGTACATAGCACTTCTATGGCAACTATGACAACGTTTACCATCTTAAGAAATGCCCTTAAAGGAGATGCAAAAGACACCATAAAGGGATATCCTGTTGCTAGTGAGAGTTATGATGAATGCATTCAACAGCTGTAAGCTGTTTACGCCAGCAAGGACAGGATTGTACGAAATTTAATGAGGATATTGGTAAAAATACCAACTCCCTGTTCTAATTATTCATCACTTTTTAAGTTCAAGCAGGAAGTAGAAGCCATTACTCGAAGTCTGAAAAATTATAGAGACATGAAGAACACTGATTGGGTGTTTTCAGAACTCGTGATGATGAAATTGCCAAAAGATGTTGAGAACTGGATTAGCATGAAAATAGACACAAATACCCTACATATGAAACCCTCTTGAAGGAACTGGGAAAATATGTATATTATATAGAAGGCAACTTCACTAAAGATAACACAAAGGGAGAGACCCAAACCTCCCAGAGAGATGAGACCCAGTCCTATAAAAATAATGTGGGTAGTTATGGTGCTACTGCAAATGTAGTAAATAGTAAAGCAGAATGTGTATTCTGTGGTTGGCAAGATCATAAGTCTGAACAGTGTAATAAAGTAGTAAGCATAAATGAACGCAGAGACAAATTGAGAAACAATAACAAATGTCTGAGATGTACTCAGTCAGGGCATTATGCAAATGAATGTTACACTCAGTTAAAGTGTAAGAAGGGTAAGAAAAATGGTCATCACGCAGCCTTGTGTTATGAACAAGAGTCAAAATATCGTAGAAGGTTTGAAGAACCTACATTTCTGAATGAACAGTCAGGAAATGGTTCAAATTTAGATGAGTCAAACAATGAGCAAGAACATTCTGACTCCGAAAAGGACAAGAAACATGTTGGTGTGATGACTATGAAGGCAGTACAAAGGCAAATGGTGAAGACGAGTTTACCTTCATGTGCTCTGCCTACTGCAAGTGGAAAAATAAGCAGCTCAAAGGGAAATCTTTGGGTAAATACTAGGTTATTCTTTGATACAGGTTCCCAGTGTTCCTTTATAACTAGGGAATTAGCTGAAAGGCTTAAATTAAGCCCAGTAGATGAAATGTCTATTGGTATTGATGCATTTCATTCTGAGACAAAGAAAGGAAGTTTTCCTGTCGTAAATGTAGTTATCAAATTGGGGAAAAGAAGAGCCAGGGTTAAATTACTCGTAGTTGATGACATGGTAATTAGCATCCACACTCCAGGACTAGCAAAGGCTGCAAATGTGTTAAACTCTAATGGTCACAAGTTGGCTGATGAAGATATTTATAGTGATGTGCTGGAGAACATTGGCATTGTTATTGGTGCCTTACATTTTAGTCAGTTTGTTAGTGGTATTAACAAGTGGGATGTTTATACTTTGATGGAAACACCAGGTGGTGTTATGTTGTATGGCCATATTCCTCATGATACTCAACATGGATCCAGTAGTGTACAAAACCAACTTGTTATGCGAGTAGGAACACAGTTATTGCCTACTACAACACATGAGTTGATTGATGAGGCCATAAAGCCAGTTAATAAGTTGTTGATTAAAGAGGCCATAGAGCCTGTTAATAAGTTGTTGATTGAAGAGGCGATAGAGCCTGATAATAAGTTGTTGATTGAAGAGGCCATGGTGCCTGTTAATAAGTTGCTGATTGAGAAGGCCATAGAGCCTGTTAATAAGTTGTGGGAGCCAGAGAGTATAGGAGTAAAGCAAGAAGTGCATTACGAAGATAAAACTACACTTAGAAGTTTTACAGAGTACGTTCCCTTGAAGCCTATCCACACTCCAAACCTGCACAATTTTCAGAGTGCCTTTGGACAAATGAAGTCTCTAATAGAACAGTTGGAGGAAATATTGGAGAATGTTCATGTGGGTAATTTGTTGGATGCTTGTACCAGTGAAGAGAAACAGTTTGATATATGCAATACTGCAGATGTAGAGTGGGAAAAGACCAAAATATCACTGCAAGCACTAAATTCCAACAATGCAAGACTTCAAAGGGTACTGGATCAGCGCCTTTCTGAAAATTCTAGATCTCCTAAAGTATCAATCTTTAGTTTAATCTGGAATGTTAATACAGACAAGTTGTCTTTGCAAAGTCTGAAGGCTAGAGAAGATGTGTTGACCAAACTTAAACTTCTGTCACTCGTGGGTATACTTTTGCACCCCTTAGGTCTAATATCACCCTTACTAAGAAGAGGAAAATTTCTTATTCAGAGAGCTTGGTCTGAAAAGCTCTCATGGGAATATCTGTTGTCAGAAGTATACGAAGAGGAATCATCAAATTATGAAAGATCTGAACGTCAAGCTGCCCAAAGGGTTAAAGAATTGTGGGCATGCTTAATCATTGATGATAAATTGTAGTACTGATGGGGAGACCCTCCATTTTTTCCTTTTTGGAGGGGCCCAGGATGTCTTGAATATATTTCAAGACAGTTTATTTCTACGTACATTATGTAAGTGTTAGTTTGCATATAGTTTCGTTTATTGTAAAGTAAGTGCATAAATGTATACTTTTAGACTTCACATGTATACTTATTAAGTTCTATCATGTATACACGTATATTCGTATGTATAATGTGTAGTTTATTAGGGAGGCTGGCCGTAGAAGACGTGGAGAAAGGAATGTAGGTCACTAATGGATTTTAGCCATTAACCCTTCACCTCCTTGATAACGCCTCGTTGAACAAAGAACTGTTGTAAGCAAGTCATAAGTCATAGTCCTAGTACCAAGGACCCCAACAAACTAGAGGAGTTTGTGGGACTTTCTTATAAAGTTAGTTGCCGTCGTGAGATGCTACGAGGCACTCATGTTTACTGTGTTCATTGACAGTACTCATAGGCGAAAAGGTTTGTTGTTCTCGTGAGGCGTTACGAGACATTCAAGTAGAAGAACGTGATAGAGATCCGTGGATCAGAAGATACGTTTTTGATTCGGAGTCCCGTGATTGCTGACGACATCAGGGTTATCCGGACAGATAAGTACAGAGTTATTATATTTCTAACAATATTTATAACTACGTGTGAGGGACAGAATGAGCTCATTTAATTGAACACTCGTAGGTAGAATGTATGTTAGAAAATGTATTATTCTGTATGAGGAAGTTTTACTTTAAGGTGAGGAGAGTTTATTTAAATATTCACATATCAACAGTTCATAAACCCCCTTATAAAATATGTGCATGTATGTCTATGCATGTAATATTAATTATATTTATTGGTAGAGGATTTAATTTTGAGATCGTGGTAGGCCTCTACTGAAGCCGTGTCAGGATTTCCGAATTTAGGGGGTTATAAGATGGAAGGGTAAATAACACACAGGAAATCCTCCACAATAATAATAATAATAAAAATAATAATAATAAGTTCCAACCGGGTGTCAGATTTTTTTTTCTCTCTCTCTGTAACAAATATTGTAGAAAAAAAATAGAAAAATACCTTTAAATAATTGATACGTTAACAGGTAAAAGCTGCTATTTCTAATATTCTTGTTTTTTTACACAATACCTGTGTAAATTAATTATTAAATAATAACAATCAAAACAAAAAACTAATAGACAATCGTTGCAATACCAAATGGGTAAGAACAAGTATTCTTTTTTCTTTTTAATATTTAATAATTTACCCATAATAATAATGAAATAATTTTCTTCAACTTCTCCATTTTCTTGAATGTTTTTCCCTCATATACATATGGTCGTTGTTTCTCATAAGCTTCCTGGAGACTACAGGTGGGTTTGGGCTGAAAGTTTTACAGCAGGATAACCTTCCGCACACCAAGCCCACTCCACTGATCTGAGCTTGGGACAGGCGGCAAGTTGAGTTGGCTTGTTCCCCAATATAAACACAACATATAAGTTACTTACAAATAACACACACACAGATAATTACAGAAGATCAGGGGATGGGGCCTCATTAAGATTGTTATACACAAATGCTGATGGATTAGCTGGTAAGGCAGTAGAATTAAAAGATAGGATTCACAACAGTAAGGCAGATATAGTAGCAATTACAGAGACTAAGTTGAGTGAGGACATAAACAGTGTCACAGTTTTTCCTAAGGACTTCAGAATACTGAGGGTTGAAAGATCTGAGAGGACTGGTGGAGGGATAGCACTGCTTATAAGTGAAAGGATTCAAGTTGAAGAAATAAACTTGGCTATAGAAAGTGAGTTCAAGGAATTTCTTGTTGCTCGCATATATACTGGGTCAGAGAGCATTATAATAA
Organism: Halocaridina rubra; assembly: GCA_037179515.1. Lineage (NCBI taxonomy): Eukaryota > Metazoa > Arthropoda > Malacostraca > Decapoda > Atyidae > Halocaridina > Halocaridina rubra. The sequence goes on from JAXCGZ010002116.1 coordinate 86,303, forward strand.
CTGTTGTATACAACCCACCAAGGAACCAAAATAGGCTTGAAGTTTATGAGGAAAGTCATATAGGTACTATTGAAGTCATAAACTCAGTTGTTAACATGGCACGGGAAAAAAAATGTAGGATTTTGATTATGGGAGACTTTAATCATAAAGAGATAGATTGGATAAATCTTGACCCACACAGTGGTGAGGACTCATTCGGGGCAAGATTCCTAGATTGTGTACAAGGGAATTTCCTACACCAACATGTAATGGAACCAACAAGGGCCAGGGGTGGGGATGAGCCATCACTACTTGATCTAGTGTTCACAGATAATGTGTTGGATATTGAAAAAATTGAGTATGAACCACCAATTGGAAAGAGTGACCACTGTGTGTTGTTGATGGAGTATATCATTGAAGATATTCTTCCTGAGAGTAGAGGCACTGAGGACATGAGAAGGAACTATCCGAAAGGAGATTACATCAAAATGAATGAGCTTTTTGCAGTTATTGACTGGAGAACCTTATTTTACAACAAATCTATACAAGAAATGTATGACATCTTTTGTGAGAAATATGGGAAGATAGTAGATTGCTGCATACCTGTCACCAAAGTAGGTGTAATTCATGCCAGAGAGAAATGGTTCGATAATGGGTGTAAAAGAGCTAAGGAGTGGAGAGACAAAGGCTGGAAAAGGTATAGGAGGAGAGAAAACATAAATGCCTGGCAAACCTACAAAAGAGCAAGAAATGACTACCTAAGTAAAAGGAGAGAGGCAGAGAGAGACTATGAGAAGGACATCACCAGGAAGGCTAAAGAAAATCCCAAGCTTTTCCACAGCTTTATCAGAGGAAAACTGAAGGTAAAAGAACAGGTTTTAAGGCTAAAGAGAGCGGATGGAAGCATCATTGAGACGGATGAAGAGATCTGCAAAGAATTGAACAAGGAGTTTCAGTCAGTATTTACAGTAGAAAATACCCCACCCCCTCAGATTGCAGTGATAGAAGTTCAAGGGCCGGTATTAGAGAACATCAACCTTACAGCCACAGAGGTATGCAAAGCGCTGATGGATTTAGATGTTCATAAAGCTACAGGTCCTGATGACATATCCCCTCATGTGCTTAAAAAATGCGCAAACTCAATATCAGTGGCACTAAGTATCATATTTAAGGAGTCACTGGAGTCGGGGGAGATTCCAAGATGCTGGAAACATGCAAATGTGATACCTATCTTCAAAAAGGGAAGGAGGGATATGGCTCTGAACTATAGACCAGTTTCCTTGACCATCATAGTTTGCAAAGTTATGGAGAAAGTACTAAGGAAACATATCTCTCTTCACTTGGAATCCTTCAACTTTTTGTCAGTGAGGCAACATGGCTTCAGAGAAGGTAGATCAACAGTAACAAACTTATTAGAATTTTATGATGAGGTAAGCCAAATCTTACAGGAAAGAGAGGGCTGGGCAGATTGCATATTCCTAGACTTCCAGAAAGCGTTTGACACTGTTCCACATGGGAGACTTATTAGGAAGCTGCAATCAATGGCTAGAATAGGTGGAAATGTTTTGGAATGGATAAAAACTTACTTAGAAGGAAGGGAACAGAGGGTTAGAGTAAGACACTCAGTGTCTGAATGGAGAAGAGTTAGTAGTGGAGTTCCACAGGGTTCAGTTTTAGGGCCACTTTTGTTCCTTGTATATGTAAATGACCTACCAGAGTCTGTAAATTCATTCATGAATATGTTTGCTGATGATGCAAAGATTGTGAAGAAAGTAAAAAACGAGACCAATGGTAGAGAACTTCAGGAGGATCTAAATAATCTGCATGAGTGGTCAGAAAAGTGGCTAATGAAATTCAATACTTCAAAATGTAAGGTAATGAGAATGGGTACAAGTGCAAGAAGGCCCAAGCTTGACTACTCGGTGGCTGGAGTACAACTTCAAGAGACAGCAAATGAGAGAGATCTAGGAGTAAACATACTGGCAGATTTGTCTCCAGAAATACATATAAATGGCATAGTAAGGGCAGCATATACATTCTTATCAAATGTAAGGGTAGCCTTCAGGCACATGGACAAGGAAAGGTTCAGAAATATTTATGTAACCTATGTGAGGCCAAAACTCGAATATGCAGCCCCCTTTTGGAATCCGCACTTGAAAAAGCACATAGCTAAGCTTGAAAAAGTTCAAAGACATGCCACGAAACTGGTGCCAGAAATACGCAATCTCAGTTATGATGAGAGGCTGAGGGAATTAAACTTACCATCACTCGAAGCTAGAAGAGTGAGGGGGGATATGGTGACAGTCTTTAAATTCCTTCATGGTTATTATACAGTGGATAGGGATCGATATTTTGATAGGGCTGGCTCTAGAACTAGAGGTCATAGTTTGAAGCTTGGTAAGAAAACTTCTTTGCAGGATGTAAGGAAATACTTTTTCAGTGTAAGAGTAGTTGATAATTGGAATTGGCTAAGCGAGGAGGTAGTTAATGCTATCTCAATCCATAGTTTTAAGGACAGGTATGATAAGTATCACTAAGTATAAAATGGAACCGATGAGGAAACGGGAGGATACGAGCTTTGGGCTCTTTACCGTAAACACAATTAGATAATCACACACACCTCTTCACAGTTTTGACAGAGTAGACAGGGAGCGAGATTTCGATGTGGGAGGCCATAGAATTAGAAGTTAGAGTTTGAAACTTTTAAAGAAAACTTCTTTGCCGGATGAAAGGACATACTTTATTAGTGTAAGAATATGATTGGATTTCGCTAAGGGAGGAAACAGTAAATGCTCCCCGCAGTTTTTTCAAGTGCCCTACAGTAAAAACAAACTGATCAACAGACGGGGAGTTATGAGCATAGGGCTCTCTCCCATACACACAATTAGGTTCAAAAGCTTCGGTATTAACCTCTACACACACAAGTGTGAGTCACTGATACAGGCAACTGCAGTGGACACCTACCACCTGATTCATTCTCTCTCTCTCTCTCTCTCTCTCTCTCTCTCTCTCTCTCTCTCTCTCTCTCTCTCTCTCTCTCTCTCTCTCTCTCTCTCTCTCTATATATATATATATATATATATATATATATATATATATATATATGAATCTGCTTCACATGAAGGGCGTGAATCTTGTCCATATAATTATTTTGACTACAAAGATAAAAATAGAATACAACGGAGCATCTTGGTGGTTCTCGTCGCTTACGGGTATATATATATATATATATATATATATATATATATATATATATATATATATATATATATATATATATATATATATATATATATATATATATGTATATATATATATATATATATATATATATATATATATATATATATATATATATATATATATATACTCATTTTCATATATACTCCGTTTGTTTAATGTTTTCTATTCTTAGTCAAAATAATTTACCCCAAGTAAAGCTTCAAGAGTGTTTACATATTTTAATATTTTTATTTCCACCTTGGCTAAAACACAAACAAACAGACAAACACACACATACACACAACCCATCAAAGTCCACTTAAAATTTGCATCAGAGAGTGGTTATCATGACCTGCTGATATGGAAGATGTTAGGAAACACAGACGCACGAATCAATATAAATAGTAATTATGAAGATGAAAACACACACAAAAGAGAGAGAGAGAGAGAGAGAGAGAGAGAGAGAGAGAGAGGAGAGAGAGAGAGAGAGAGAGAGA